>WEIS01038294.1:11332-26526 GCA_013389965.1 Todus mexicanus | reverse complement strand
TGTCCAGAAAATTGCTGAGATTGAACAAAGTGTTTCTAGATGCCAGGTACTGAATAAATCTCTGCAACACAAAGTTATTTTCTTATCACAGGCTATATCTGAAGGCTTTGTACCTCCTAGCAGGAAAATTACTAGTCTAGTTCCAGCATACACACATGAAACCCTAGATTTTTGTCTTAGCCTGTAATAATTTCCTCAAAACCTTTTTCATCCATTCAGATTAATTACATTTAGCCTGAATCTCTATTAAATACCCTACTGCATATGCAAAAATAAATTCTGTGCAAAATGCAAACCAGATTGTGGAAGGAACAATAAAAATGATTAATTCTCAAAGAGATTTGAGGAAGCACAAGATTTATCTGCTTACAAAGCATGATATCCAGACCAGCCCCAGACTTTCCAGTCCAGCAGCCCCCAGCTTCAGCCAACACGAGGGTCTGTTTTAATAACAAGCAAGCCCCACATCAAGAACAGGGACTAACATCCTGAAACAGCTACAGAAAGAAAATCAGAATATTGGCCAAAACTTGGAATGAAAGAGTAGGACAGGCGTAAACATTTACACTGTAACATTGGAGAAGTTCACTGCACAAAATCACTTTATATACATCCAGGGAGGAATGGTTTTGCAGTCATACCAAAGCTCTTTAAGTATGTTTTTTATTTGCATGTGGACATACCAGTCTATAGGTCAATAAAAAGTAAGGGCCAGGAAAACTCAATCCAAAAGGCTATCAGATGGAATTTACAGCTCTAGGAAGATACCAACACTTCTGTAGAGAGGGCTGTTTTTTAGATGGCAGTACACATGTGCCAGAACATCAACTTTGACTCCAGTCAACAAGTCCCACGTAGCCCTTAATCCTGCATAGCTGTTTTCAGATAGAGTATGAATTGCCAACATCCTGGAACAGGCTGCTACTTGCTCTTATGCTACGGTTTTGTAAATGAAGAGACGTAATTGGCGTGCCTCCAACTATGTTGTTAAAGTTTGCTCCTCATCGAAAATCATTATTGCCCTTTGTTCTCATGTCCTTGTTGGTTCAGAAGAGATGCTTCTGCACTACTAAGGTCTTTGGCTTGGAGTCTGCTTGGTGCCAATGTGGTCTCGAGAGAGCTGATTACACTTACCTCATTGCCATGAACCATTAGATGATGCGTGGTAACTAAGGCTTTGAATACGACCACCCAGCTACTATTCGTTGCTCTCTCAAAAAGTGTATCAGCCATCTGAGGAATATTCACATTTGTTTCATTAGTTGCTTGGATCAAGTCTGTAAGAGAGAGAAAAGGAAGGTGGTTAGGTGCTACAAATAATGTGAAGTTTGCAGCATGGTCAAACTCTCAGCCTATCAGGCTGCAGGTCGTGGCTGTGACTAACAGCAAGTTCATTCTACATTTTAAAAAAGAAAACCTCAAAACCTCTGAGATTGGATTAGTACATGCTGACAGCAACACTGGCCTGATTCCTCCACCCAACCTAGCTTTCCAACAATTCTGTCCTAAGCTATGTCCCAACCTTCCTTCATCTTCATCTTCATCCCAGATGAAGGTAAGGTGCACAATATCACCTGACTCTACCGTCTGTGGGTTTTCAAGTCAATTGCAGCAGTTCACTACCTCTGGTTTGAATGAGCAAGTGTTACTGAATTCCTCACTTACAGGTAATAAATACACCAGGCCCACTGAACCGGTCACATCAGCAAAAAACTATCACCAGAAAGAAATAGTCTGATCATCTCAGAGGTTAGAGTTTCATCAGACCTAAACAGCAGAAGAGTGCATCCAGGCATGCACTAAGACCTCTTCAAAAGTACGAAGGAAGGCAAGGACAGACTTTAGTTTATGTTGAAGAACAGTAGTCTTCTGCAAGCAACTGCACCTTGTATAGTAGAAATAAGACATTATACTGTCTTAGGGAACAAGAATAAAACACAGTTTTGTGTCCTGTACATCAGGAAGGTGTAGACTTGCACAGGACAGTACAAGCAATTACGATAAGTACTTAAATCATGAACAGTAGGACAGCAAGACTTCCACTTGCATCTATACCCCACATCTACTGATAGGATCTTTGGTTTACTACACCACCTATTACCTATAGGTGCTAGGCAGCCAGCAATAACCTTCTATAAGCTATTACCTATTCCAGAGACATGGATGGAAGCTGCATACTGCAACTGTATGACCAAAACTCATGTGATGCCAGAGACTGCCCTAGCAAGACTTCCGGAGATGACTTCATGCAACAGAAAGAACACAGAATACAGACCTAACTCTGGGGCTGACACTTAAAGCTTGAGACCAAAGCAGAAAAAGTTAAAAATTAAGAAGTTTAACTCCTAGAGTAAGCATTATCTGTGTTACTAATGAAAATACCTTTTACTTTCCCTAAGAGGTCTGTAATAAATGTTAATGATTTTCCACATATTTCTTCCCTCCCCTCACCCCATGACTAGAAATGTTCATCCAACTATTCAGGTCATTCAGTGATGGCAGATATTCTACCCTAGAAGCAGACAGGCTGTTACGTAACTGCTCCTTGCACACCTAAACTATGCGAATCTTTTGTAAACACTCTACAGGAGTTCAGCTCACCTGGGCAGCAGGGTCACCACTTCCCAGATTTGTTTTCCCTCCCCACTACAACCTCCATATAACAGAGGGCACTAAGGCTGCTAAGAGCAGAAAGTCAAGGTTCAGATCACTGTAAAACTCCGATTCTGCCTCTGCAAGGAAGGAAAAGTTCAGAGGACACGTCTATCTAAGCAGACTGATGAGTCACATCAGCTGTTGAGAACCACCTGCTGTGTTCAGAAACCCACACTGCTGTGCAGAAGCACTCAGAAGTTTAAATTATTTTTTTTAATTCATGGTGAGTGATTTTTATGGGGTTTTTACTCCTATTAAACGAACTCATTTAAGATACAAAAAAATCTATAGCTCAAACTTAGAAGCCAGTGAAAACTGCAGTGCTTGTGTTTAAAATTGTCTTTTGCATGGACATAAAAGCTGCAAGCTGTCTTCAGCTTCAGGTCAGTGCAATGATTTTCCATAATGCAACAGAAGACAAAAACTATGGATCTGTTCGTCAAGTTTGATTTTAAAATGTCTGTTGTCATGGTGGGTTTTGTTCTGGTTGTTGGTGTTGGTCAGGATTTTTTTGCAGAACACCTTCTGAAATGTAATGTTAACTTCTACAACCTCAGCAATACTACCTGTGAAGGAGACAGTTCTACAGACAAAGTGTTACAGTAGTAAAGCTGTGCTATTGAATGACAGCAGCTCAAGCTCATCACTCCAACAATTCTCCTTGATATTGTTGTACAAACAGGCCAATAACCTTTTATTCTGTGCTGCTGATTAATGTACTACAGAAGACAGTGGTTTGTAAAAGCCTAGAAGCAAGTCACAAGCGGCTTGCTCATCACTCATCCCTTTCAAAGGTTTTACTGCAGATGACAGCATTTGTCCTCAGTCTAAGGAAGCACACATCAAATTTGCAAGCTTTCGGCCCTAGGTTTCAGTACGTAGCTCACCATGGAAAAGAGATGCTAATGTATTGTATATTACATCAGTGGATGTTAGATAATGAAACCGCAGCGGAGCCCACCCACAGCAGTGCAGGCAACCGAGGCTACAAGGCACTGCTCCTGTACGCTACCACAGCACTGCTTCTAAAGTCACTCAGTCATTTCTGCCTCCTCTCCAAACCGCTGAAGGGTATAGCATCACAGTCTGCAGCTCTGAATGTTTTAGGACACGAGTAATTAGAGTGCTGAGTAGAGAGGTATGATTAAATTTAAGCCTACTACTTTCAGTGCGCAGGAAAGAATTAAATCATGCATACAGATTTTACTCATTATCTGGGAGGGGGAAGAAAAGATGGTGAGTTAATTCTTGCAGAGTTGTTTCCCATTAATTCACATCATAAAGTTATGAAATCCAAGCTTTCTGGGTTTATTTCCCCAATATCACAGTCTCAGCTTAACCAACAATTGCCAGCCTCTGAGCAACACACAAGCAGAGCTAACTTGCTCAAGTTCTGAGCAGCAGAGTTTGGTGGCTAAGCTAAATTTTAAAATATGACTTGATAAAATAAATTTGACTTCAGTGTGGTAGCAAAGAACAGGTACGAGTAAAAAGAAAATGCATGCAAGAAAAAAATATCTGGAAACTACATTTTCAAAAGATACAGATTCAGACATTTACTGGTGGGACAGAAACTTAGTTTTCAAGAGATAATGAAGTTCAGTCTTCCAAGCAAGTCACAAGTGGACTTGTTAATACAAAATAGATAATATTAAGAAGTACAAGATGAAGAACAACCCATCAGAAGCCATATGAAGCAATCTTACAAAGTTGATTCCATTTGGGGAATGGAATGTCCTACATAAGTAGGACAAAGAAGGATTAAAGGTACCTTCCTGATGAAGTTTCTCTACTGCAGACAACCATGTCAAGTATATTGACAGCTAATCCCCAAATCCAGAAACAGGTCAAATAAAAATTCCAAGCATAGTAAGAAATCAGGAATTTTACAGCAGCAGCAGCAAATGCTTTCATCACAACTTTCAGAGAAATGAAGTAGTTGGAGAATGAAGACCTACATACCATTCATTTGAATAAGGTGGTTTTTTTGTTTTACTGTGGGACTAAGTTATAATTGCCAAACCCTAGTACACGATTTCTCCTATTTCCTCTCTTCAGACGTTGGTAGGTGCTATTCTGAACACTTACTTAGTCTAGAGATCCCTGTTTAAATTATAATATGCACTTAACTAGAAGAAGTATATTGAAGTTTTGAGATATAAAACCAATGCACACAGAAATAAATGGCTGTCAAATTGACATCGTAACTTAAATCTAAACACCAGTCTTTAAGCTCTTTGACTTGCCAACTTTTTTACCCAGTCTTAAGACATTTGCAACTCAATTAGGGAAGAGAAGCAAAGCTAGACTACGATTAACATCTTCACTAATAAAAAGACAAACCTGCCAAACTGAGGAAGATCAGTAGAGGAAGTGTGGAAGACTGAAGTTAAGACACCATAGCACTTTACAAGCTTTTGAAGTAACTACTAAAAGTAGTGACTAACTTTGGTGTTTGTTGAGTTCATAAGGCACAAAAGAGAACAGCAAGAAAGTTTCAAAGTCTTCAGAAATTCAGACTTCTTCAGTCTCACTAAAAACTACTTCCTAGTTCTGAGTTTGTTTTTAACTGAGTGAGATTACACAACACTTTAAAGAATCTTATTCCTTTAACTTTTCAGATTGTATTTTGAATCTGGGCAGGGTTTCTTCCTGTTTTGAGGGGTTTTTTTTTACTCAGTTTTTTAATAAACAGACCTGGGATTCCCCAGTTCAAGGTTAATTATTCACAATTTACATTTCAGTATGCAGAGAAATGGCAGCAGAGCAAAACCTCTTTGTTCAGAGGGGATATTGGTGCCAGCTAAAGAGCAGCTGTCATTCCAAGTTGAATTAATGCATGACATGCCTCAGCATCTGAGCTGTGTCATACATTCAGTTCCTAAACTTTGCTGAATCTCGTTCACAGTAACTCCCTTACTTACGCTGAACACTACAATAGTCTTCACAATTTTTTTTTCCTTGCTTACAAGTATTTAAATAATGTCTTGAAACTGTAGAAAAGGAAACGGAGAATTGTTCCAAAACTGGGCTAGTCAAGAACAGAAAGAAGTGGCTTAAAGTAAGTTTACAAGCTTCGACCAAATAAATTAAACAGCCAAGTAAAAGTACACATCCTTCCTTGCAAAACACAGAACTGTATAAGGAAGCTGCAAGAGCTGAACTTCCAGGTCTACAGAAGACTGACCACAGGACAGTACTGAAAAGCAGAACAAAATTATCTGTTTCTACAGTTATTGCTCACAAGAACATTAGATGATATTAACCTTGTTGGCTTTCACCAACAAGTAACTCCACAAACAAGAGTTGGGAATTTACCCATGGGGTTAAAGTTTACCATCTGTTTTCTCTCAGCTTGACCCATCTCCACAAACACACACCATTATCTAACTTGTAATAATCTCCGCAATCTTAACAGCAATTCATGCTGTGTCATCCTTCCATACCAGAAGTCTACTTCAAGAGTTACTACCTGTCACCTTGACCTCAGCAAGCCTACCCTTTATCTAAGGCCTATGTACTTTTACGCCTATATCAACCTGACAAACCTAAACACAATCTTTCCAAAGAACATATGGTCTCCAGGTACTATAAAGACCTTCCTAGTAATGCAGGTAGAGTCCTTGTGACTACATATAACAATGGGGACCACTACACCTCTCTCCAGCCTTAGTTCACAGACCTCCCTCTTTCCAAACATATCTCAAACTCTTGCGAGGACAAATACTTGCTGCAGATCTTTGAACCACACAACTGCATCCCACACCAAGACAGCCTTTTATATACTATTTCTTCCTCTCTGCCTACTCACAAGCATACTCACACTACCCATAGTATTAAGTGCTTTGTGGAAGACAAACAGTTTCTTCTTCCCTATCAATCACATGAGTCTGCAGAGAGACAAGGCAGATGATTTCAAGTACCAGCAAATTTTTCTTGGAGCTTCCTCCAATTTGTCAAATTGAGAGTTTAATTAGCCTTAGAATCATCTTATTATCACACTACTCCTTCTTAAATGAGTACACCACTTCCTATATCTCCAAATACCTGTTTTGAAAAAAAAGCTGAAAAATCTACTGCCCATAAACACTGCTGGATTTTGTTCTAACTCACTTTTACATGGTTTGCACCCTTTCTTCCCCAGCATATAAAGGCAAGATACTTGGCTTTAAGCTATTTGCAAACACCATCCCAGCTCATTAGCAGAATTAAACCAGTTATGTTTGATTTGTGTCCCTTTTGGTCCTTAATGGTTTACACATATGGCTTTTCCTCTTGAGAGGTTCAGGTACAGCTCTCCTGGAAACACAAAAATAAAAGCTAACTGTCAGGTTGTCTTTTACTGGATCTGAATGGGTGCAACCAAGGCAACTGTCTCCTTTAAGTAGTAATAATGGGTGGAAAATGTGATTACACTTGTTAAAAAAACAATTCTTGCCATAAGCGAATCCAAGTTCCATGAACTATGAATACTTTATACTTCAAAGTTCCCAGATCTTATAGCTCCACTGCCTCTGGGGGAGAATAGCGTGCATTATCTTTAGCATTGACATTGGAGTTCTTTCCTTGAGAGCAGTAGACATTCAGGCCACCTGCAGAAGCTCAAATTAAGCAGAAGTCATTGGGGTTTTAAGCGTGGTCTTTAAGACCGCTAATTAATTAGTGATGAATATATTTTATGAATGAAGTCCAAGACCTTACTGACACACGATTCAACTATTCAAAAGAATAAAAGTTTCAATTTTACTCTGGAATTAAGTATCTGGAACAACAGAGCTGTCACCCAGAAGATGGGCTAACACAAACTTGCTAGTACAAACATACCAAGTAAAGCAGCTCTTTGGCCTCACACACATGAAGCCAAACACCAAACAAAGAAGAAAAGGTCCTATGGTTTCTTCCCAGCCACAGCCACCACAGTTTTTTCAAGCAGCTTCACTGTAGGAAAAGCCTTAGTTATTAAGTATGGAATCTTTATCCTGTCCAAAGTTGTAAGAAGCTCAGCATCAACCTTCATTTGTACAGAATTCGCTCACTTCGTCTTAGGCAAGAATACAAGTTCAGCAGAGCAGAGGAAAAGGGAGAAATCACTGCTCCAATGATCCCTTCCTCTCACCCAGTGACCCCATTCCAGACCCTTTCTCCACCCAAATCCTACTCCACAACTAGCTCAACAGAAACATGTATTTTTATGCTCCATGCTAAGAATTGAGAGGTTCTGCTTATGTCAATATGAAACATCAAGTAATTCTGGAGCTAGAAGGGCTACGTCTCTCTTTTATTGTGAAAACATGATGATTGCCACAAATCATTGTTTTACCTTTTTGCACAGTTCTCAATAACTTAAGATCACAAAATGCCATTTGTATTTAGTAAACACTAACCAATGGTTGTAAGGTTAAAACATAAAAGCTGTCATCTTGGAAAAATACTATTCTCCATCCTCTTGCAATACAAGATCTTAGATGCCAAAATCTAGGGGATGAAGGGACATGGAAAAAACTCTACTAACTTTAGAAGTAGCATTTATGTTAAGCATTTGACCAGTAATTTTGCATAAAGGAAGAACATTTATCCCACATGGCCAATCTTAGACCTCACTCTACAAGCCATTTCCTTCAGCAGTTCAGACCTGGAAGTCTTAACCAAAACACACATTTATTTAGAAAAGAAATAGGAGATTGTGGCTACCAGCCAATCTTCTGCTAAGCCTTCAAAGCTTTTATTCTGTTTCGTCTAAGGGGCTGAATTGTTCTCTCCATCCATGCAAGCATTAGAGTGACAGTCCTGTTGCATCCCAGGTTTTGCTGCAAACAACAGAACAAGTTTAAAGGGGGTATATCATCGCAAAATTAATGCTTAGAAGGATAAAGGTCAGCAAGATCTAGTTAAATGACTACTGTAACTGGATAGCAAGATTCCAGCTGTGGCCTGTGATTATCCTTCAATGAGGGTGAACAACCCTTAACAATACCTTTTGGTTATACCACTTCCTAACTTTTATCACCTGGCTATTGACAGAAATATCAGTAATAGGATCAACTGCAGCTTTAAGGACTTCATGTTTGCCACAGTAACATGGGTTAATGTATTGTAATCTCTGCACTAGAGTGTTTTCTGATCAGCCTTTATATCTTGGGCTGACCTTACACTCCAACCACATCTGGCAGAAAGTGGTATTCAGCTGAGGCATGCATGGTACATGAGTTTGAGTTGTCATGCTGCTAAAGTTGCCATGGACCCTGGTCAGTGCTTTCCACCCTAAAATGATATACTTTCCTCAGAAAACCATTTGGTTTTAATAAACTTCTAGAAGTGAAACTGTCACTAGCCTATCAACTCTGCACAGAACAGTGACTTATAATCCACTACAAATCTCAATGAGACTGAAAAGGTATTGGAAGCCGACTGATGTTTCAGCTGCACTACTTGGCTGTTACACATTGGGAATACACACACAAAAAATAGGGTGGAGATGAGACAACATGCAAGCAACTTCAGTGGCATGTTAATTAGCTGCAGCCTGTGAACTCAAAACAGGCCCATGGAGTTGGCAGGCTCAGCAGCTGACACATCTAACTTTCAACATCCAGACCGTGGTTCATGTCTTTCCTACTCTCTCAGCAGGATTTTTCCTAGTTCAGCTATTTTGTCAATGGACACCACATGATGATGCAACCTTCAATAGGGTCAGCCTGAAAAATAACCAGACAAGGCTAGAGAACCCAGGCACGACCCACCGCAGGCTTAGCATTGGTTGAAATTCTTAACTGGGAATGAAATGCCCACAGCTATGCAGACAGTCCTGTTGAAAACACGGACATACCTGTAGGAAAGAAACCAAGTATAACGCAAGCCTGTCAGTGAAACAGTACGACCTCCTAAAGGCATTCTGAAGCAGCTGCAGCTAAACAATGAGCACTTTATAACACGGGTACAACCATTTGAATCCATTGTCTTTTATCTATGTACCTATAAAGCAACAGAAAGACTGTAAGAGTTCCTAAAACCAGATGTTTGCCTTGTGTAAATACTGTGCCTTAAAAGATTTGGTTGGTTTTGTTGTTGGGTTTTTTTGTTTGTTGTTTGTTTGGTTTTATGAACTGACTGATGTCCTCCACAATTAGACAGAGTTTTACTCTCTCCTTGCTAAAAAAACTAATAAAATATGAAACCAAACAAGCTATTTATGTTCATTCCCCTGTACTACAACCGCTAAACAAGAATCCTTTGCTTCTGCCACACAGGCACGTGAGTTCAAGCCTCAGAAATCTTGAAAAAACTAATATCAACTACCAGTAGACTTTACTTTTCAATAGGAGCCTTCAGCCTTTCACATACTGCAGATTTCTTGATGTTGAAAAAAAACCCTGTTAAATTCAATGGAACATCCACCTGAGAGATGGAAGATGCAGTTCAGACTACTAGCATTTAAAAAAACAAACAAACAAACAAACTGACAGTAGTAAGTTGCTATCAGTTCAAAATCACCAGTCCCTCCAGAGACATGTTTGCCATGGGCAGCAGAAGTCTCCTATCAAGCTATTGACGAGTAGGAAAGTTGGAATCCATCATGCAGGCTCGCATCCAGACAACAAAGCTTCACATAGTGTCAGATCTCTAGACTGGAACACCCAGAAGTGTCAATTAAACTCCAAAGTATGATATGGAGGTGAGTTTTTAAAGGTAGCTTCTCATAATACTGCACAACCAATTTCCAGCTTCCTGATAAACAAGATGAAGTTCTTTAAACCATTTAGGCTATTCCAAACATAGCAAACTTTGCTTGTTAATACTCTTGTCATTCACAAATAGAGCAATCCAAAGTTTAAATCAAGCATAGCAAAACTAGAAAGACTCCACATAGCTCAGAATGAAAGATACTATCAGAAAGTCACAGGCGAGGCTCACATAGGAAAATATTCTTCTGTTTCAAATGTCACTAACGAGTCATCAGACATGATAAAATGTACATGTTTTCAAAACACTGGCACACTAGATATGCTAACTTCCTCTGGCTTGCTGCCCCTTAGAGCAGAATGTACATTCTCATATAAATGGGTTTAGACAAAGCTATAGAACTTAGATTAAGAGCTACAGGCACAAACCCCATACTTTGGATTCCAGAGTCATGCAGCAAGATTCAAACCCAAGCCTGCATTTAAAAAGGTTAGGTTTTAGAACTCCAGGGCTGCTGAAAAATGGATGCAATGACACATTAAAGCTCTCGCCTATATTCAACCTCTGCATAATGAGAAAGAGCAGCCTTCAGAGCCAGGAAACAGGCCAGCTGGCTTAGCCCTTTCATACAAGTCCTACACCCTCCTAAGTCCCACACTCTCTAAAACAAGAAAGGAAAGTAAAAGTCCTTTTAAAACTCCCACTTATGCGCATCAGTGTGGGCTCTTCAATGATGCGTAAAGATGTACACTCTACCTAGTGCAGTCCTGCACTATGGCAAGATCACCAAGCACTGCATTATTTTGAGGACTTTCCCCTACACTTGTAAACTTGCATACATTTGAAGAATGTGGGCGACAAGTCAGCATGTTTTATTCATGCTTTCAGCAATCGTGTCTTCCTCTCACTTCTATGGAGGCCCATTTTAGAACACACTGTAAACTATCAGAGAGACTTAAGAGATATAACCGAACTACGCCAGAGGCACTAGGAGCCTGCCGGGCTCTGCAGGCTAACCACTGACCATCTGCTCTGGAAGCACCCGCTGCCATTGTGTCATCTACCCTCGTGCCAAACCAAGAGTCAGTTTGAAGTGATTGACTACACTGCCAGTAGTCAAGCCACAGTGTTGTCCCACCTCTTTAGGACAGCAAAGTTTAAGACATTTTCTTGAAAAGACTTGTTCTTTGGCCCTTTAAATATATGGTAGAACAATCTTAGCTGAAGTAGACAGCAAACTCTCTAATCTACCCATACTGGTGTTGCGTATCTCAGCCATAACCTAGTCTCCTAAAAAGCTGAAAACAACTAGCAAAGAACACTGCTTTCTTTTTCATTCCTTCTCTGAGAAAGTTAAGGCACTTCGGCAAAGCACACAACTTAACTGTTTTGTTTGAGCTCTGTGGCAGGAGTTCCTGTTAACTTGCTTTCTACGTGTGGTAGTTTTGCATATTGGCTTCTGACAAAGAAAAGTGTTAATTGCCATGAGTCAGACCCATGCTGCAGACACGTCCTGTCAGCAACCTGCAGCTCCCCGTACACATGAGAGGCAAAGTATGCTTTCTTGGTGGCCTTCAAACATGATCAAGCTTATGTACTCACAAAATCTCCTCTACCAGAAGTATCATAACATATTTAACTTTTATCAATAGCTAGAAAAAACAGACTCTAAGAAAGGCAACCAACTGATAGCTGCTTCAGCTCAAATAGCCAGAATACAGATTACATAAATACACAATATTAGCACGACACCAGGGCTTTACAGTATCCATGCCCTTTCATTAAACTAAGTTAAAATACCAATATAATCTAAAACAAAGCACAGGATCACATTATCCTGGGCAGGGAAGAGGAACAGAAGAGTATTTAGACTTGGTTTGTCCAGAAGTCAGTGGCAATACAACACACTGCCATTTCCTACATTATGCCTACGACTAAAATGCAAGCCTCAGACACCCAGTGGATGCACCATTTGCCAGCACTAGAACAAACATTGTTCTGGTATTCCACCTACATTCTCGGTGACATTTCAAGGCTGCTGCCTAATACCATGTGTGGCGTTAGTTCAGATTGCTGGTATATTCCGTCTCCTGGTGGACTACAACTCTCACTGCTTCAGCAAACGTGTTCCACAACCTGAAGAGAATTATTTTTATTAGCACAAGCAGCTTACCGGCTACCAGCTATGACTGTTGACTATATGTCTGAGCCTATCCTTGCAAAACTTGCGTTGTATTGATTTTTAGTGTTTTCAAGGAGCTCTGCAAAAGTAAACATGATCAAAATAGCAAGATTTAAAGTATTAAAAACAGTTTTAATGGTCTAGCATGCGGTTTGCAAGGCTCCAGAAAAAGCAGACTTAACCATACTCCACAAAGTGACAAGCTAGCCTCTGCCAAGTATTCCAATTGCCTTCTAGCAATTGCCAACATCTATTTTATTCATGTTTTATTTAAGCAACCAAGCCCTCATCCAATCAAAATTTTGGCCAGTAAAAAAATCAAGCAACCATGCAGAGTCTGATGGGGCGAGATACTCTAACGTCAACTTACCAGTGAAGCTTCACTCTGCAATCTTGCTGGTACTGCTGACTCAGGGGAACAAAAGTACTGCTGCAAACCCCGTGCTACAAATCACTGAGTGCAAAGCTACCAGAAAGGCTTCTTCTATCCTATCATTTTGAGTTCAGCATTCTTGCTAGATGACCCGTTCTTTCAGCACACTAGACATCCTGTGCTGACATTCAGACCCAGCTCATTTTATTCCTTTCTTTTTAGTTTTCATGGTACTGGAAATCCCTCTCTTCAAGCCAAAAAGAATATTGCTCCTAATCTGCATGCCATGTTTTGAAGTTTGGAGATTCACGTCATCAGACACTCATTGGTAAGACTACTGTACTTCCCCTGGTCACATACCAGAACTTGGGCTTTTCTAGCCTCACCCACATCCTGATCTGTGCCTTGAAAAGAAGCTCTAAAAACGAATAGGGCATGTTAACTTAATGATACTGTTTGGTACCACTGACTCATTTTTAGACTATAGTAAGACCCAAGTGAAGCGACACAATGTCATCTCCCCCACCCTCAGTTTTTCCTCACCCCCAGAAACACTGGAGTCATCTCCTTCAGCAATACCATAAGCCCACAGTTGACTAAGGAAAGTCTCTCCCTTCTTCAGGGCAGGAGGTATATTGTGTGCACGTGTCAAGCTTTTTTTGGGGGAGATGCTGCAGCTGTGACCTTTGAGAATAGGGGATCTCTTCCACAGGCTGTAAGGAATATCTGCGCCAGCACCATACAGCACCTTCTGTTCCACCTCTGACCTTGGTGCTCCCTCTGTCTCTTCTTTTTCCTTCCTCTTCCTTTGCCTGTCCAATGTTTTCTGCCCTTCCTTAAGTATGTTTCCCTGGAGGTGTCATAAGTTTGTGGATGGGTTCAGCTGCCCCATGGCGGGTCCATTGTGGAGCTGAATGCATCTGGCACAAGAGCATACCCTTATCTCTTCTCAGATGCCACCCCTGCAGCCAACACCTTGTCATGGACATCCAGTACTGGGGGGTAGGTAAGTAAGGTTGGAAGAGCAAAGTAGTCTCAAGTATCCTTAACACAGGCAGAAAAATACTAGAAGCAGGTGTGCCTCTGCAATATTACCATTTCTTTAGAAGCGGGGAATAAGAGCGCATCAAATTCTCCTCTTTGTCTACTAACTTCTCCATACAGCAAGAAGCAGGGAAGAAGAATAGCATTCAAAATGCTCTGTGCCCTTTAGAGTTACCCTGATTATCATCTACTCTTAAGTACTTCAGAGGATCCTTCTTCACTGGGAAGAGACACAGAAGCATGGACCAACCACAACAACAGAGCACTTTCTTGGAGACTTTACAGAATTCCTCACTAGTGGGACAGGCCCAGGTAAGGCACACACCGAAGATGGAGGGTTTAAGAGCCAGGTTCAGAAATCATAGGCACAGATCATATCATACCACAGGAAATCAAACTGCAGATTTTGCTGTTGTACAAAAGATGTTCAATTGCTGCCACCCAGGATCTAAGGGAGTAACACTATGAAACTATTGTGAAACATATTCATCTACCACATAGTAGTTATTAAAAGTATGGACTGGTCACTATCATACTGACCATCTTATGAACAAGAAGCCTCAAAGATATAGCTACTCTATTATCAAGGTCTACTATTGAAAGTCAGTACAGCAGAAAGACCTGACTGTTCCCAAAATTTGTCATCCATGACCTTGACAAAACATGTTTAACAGAAGGATCTTGATGACTACTGAAAACAGACTAATACATGCCTTCAGCTGACGAAAAGCCAAGGGAAGGGAGAGTAGGACAAGTCAGTCCAGCTTTATCAAGTTACACTGCTTGGATCAAAGTTTAATATTACACTGTCTACCCACTCTTCTGTTTTCTTATCCTCCATTTCCTTTCCTCAGGCATTGTACCACAAGAAGACTTAAACACAGAACAGTTCAGATGCACAAGGATGAACTAACTTCTACCCAGCTTCAAACATATTTTGAAAAACTATTAGTTATCTAAGTCTTAGCTTAATTAAAAAAGCAGCCTTCTCTTGGTGCTACACATAACTTTAAGCAGCGTGGGGCTGGGGAGATGGGAACTGAAAGTTAATGCCATTGAAATGCTCAAGATCAGCTAATCTAAATATCTTTCTTACTAGCTCCCCTGACCCATTACAGACATCTCTACTCCTTTTCAGAGATCCACATACCTACACATGAAGTGAGTCTTCGATATGGTTTTGGGAAAGGACATAGGAGAAGCTCACAGATACAGAGAGCTACTCAACATTAAGGCTAATAACAAGCCCTTACCAAAAAA
>WEIS01038290.1:0-13119 GCA_013389965.1 Todus mexicanus | reverse complement strand
AGCTTATTAGAAGGAAGTAGTGTTCATTACTAGAACCAAAGAGCTAGAAGAATAGTTTGCGCAAAAGGAACAGCAAAAAATTAAACCATTGTATTAACTCCTGCCCAGCCAAACCCAATACAACCATTTGTAATAGAAACTTACTACTAGGTTTATCAGTGTAATTTTATTTGATTTCTGTAAAGAGCAAAAGAAATTATTCCCATTTCACTTGTCATTATATTTTAGTTATTTTTTGAATGAGAAGGAAAAATAAAAGATCCTCTGTTAACAAATGGGAAAATTAAATCAGTCCTCATACTTCAGTAGTGCAAGATCTTCAAAGTGATCTTTCCTGTTGCAGGGATTTAGTGTTTTATTGAAAATGCTTCAGAAGGTTTACAAATACCTGGCTTGTAGATGTGTACTTGTGCAACTTAGCAACAGTTAAGACTCTTCTTTAAACATAAAAAGCATATAGGAAAATAAGAGAAAAAAATAGTTCATGAAATGCATTTATAAAAAGTTTGATCATATTCTTAAATTCCAACATGAATTATGCTTTTTCCAGTTAGCCAGTGTAAGTTTTCACTGAAAGATTTCTAAGTTTAACATACCACACCTGAAGAATGTTATGTTGTACCAGCTAATGAAATCACTTGTCTCCTCTTCTACAGAACATCACCTAGAAGTTTATAGAGCACCCTGTTTCACAAAGGATTAAAAAAACCACTGAAAAGATGCAGTTCTGGTAAAAATGAAAACCTCACTGTAGTTTTACATATATTTTGAAAACTGGAGTTGTTTACAGTTAAATGTTGAAACATATCCACTTGTTAGCTGCTTATTAGGTAGTAAGATTGCTCTGGAGTGTGTTTTTTCATACATTCTCCGAAGTGGCACTTCAGAAATACAGACATAAAATGCTATGGAATTCAGCTGTGCACTGAAGCATCGTATTCCCTAGACTTGAGTGGCTTGTATGCCAATGGGGTATCTAAGCAAAGGGAAGGACTTCTTCTCATATTGATTTGACTGGAAAACTGAGAAGTCAACTTCGCGACAGGGAGAGCAGAAAAAGAGCAAGCTATGAATGGTTTCCCTTTTCCACCCTATTTTCAGTTAGGTCCTTGCTCTTCTAGAGAGGTGTGGATCAATTAATGATCCTGGACCCAGATCTGGAAACCTCAGTGTATGTTTCCAAGTTCTCAACTATACTGGTTTTGTTAAGCAAGCTAAATTCTCTTATTCTACTGTGAGTGGACTTACTGAAGTTTGTGTTTTAGTAAGTGAAAGTGCTTTCAGTAATACTGGATTCCTTCTTCAGTTGCTACTGCTACAAAGAACTGAATAGAAAATAAATTTCCTTCCTGCACAAAAAGGCCATGTATTTCTGATGAAACAGTCTTGGGAAAATCAAAAATTATGTTCTTTAGCTTGTTGACCTTCCAGTGGTGGATGGGCTGTCTGCTTCTCCAGATTCCCACGATGCTCACCCTGCCAATCACCTACCAGCCAGGCAGTCCAAGAAACAGGTTGACTGTTTGAAAGGACATGCTTGGGAAGCCATAAAGGGTGACCAGCTGCTGAAGCTTCTCTGCTCCCGCTGTGGAAAGACACAGTGTCAGGAACCACAGGCCTATATATTAATAAACTTCTAGTTTTAGAATGTTCTATGACGAGGGTGATACTATAACTATAAATGTAAATCTTTCTTCACCTAGACAGTCAGGTAAGCTAGACATGCCCAATAACTTTATTCTCTAAAGGCAAATGAAGACTTCTATTCTGTTAACAGAGGTTTTCTCAAGGGGACCTATATTATTCAGGCCAGAGAAGAAAACAATAGAATTCTTTAAGTGATAGGGGGAAAACTTTATCGAATGTACATAACAGCAAAAAAAAAAAATCTTTCTCATAGGTCTATTACAGTACATTCAGACTCTTAGAAAATCACAATTATTGACAGATTTAGAAGACAGAAGATCTGTATAGAAAAAAACCTGCTCTAATTATTGGCTAACTTGTAATTAGAGGAAAGCAAAATCAAACTATCTGTTGATAGGCAGTGACTGAATATAGAATAAGATATGCTGAAAATATTGTTCTCGATTTCAGAAGCCATAAAATAGGAAGTTCACTGATAGCATGCATTTATACTTATAAGCAGTGCTTAAAGAACATTTTGTCATACAGAAAATCAGCTGGTGTATCTTCATTTTACTGCATGAAAGAAGGAAAATGTATTGTCATGGTGTTTGAACCGATAAAAAAAATAGTCTAATGAAAGTAATATGTCTGTTGCTACCTTTTATATCACATTATAGGCACAAGATTTTACCATTAGGCTGTTTCTTTACTGAGCAAGCATCGCTATTTTCAAACACAGCAAACACAGTTATGTTACATTCTTTAAAAAGGATTTATGTTAAAATAATGCTATTTGTGTTCAGTTGTAAACCTTTGCCACTAAATCTTTATCATGAATCACAGCTGATAATGCAGATATATAATTTTATAATAAATTTTAAGAGTATTCAAACCACTGTAGAATTACTATTACTTGAAGAGACTCAGACCAAATGACACTAGGTATGAATACGGTCCTGTATGCAAACTCCACTGACTTGCAGGGAGAGAGGACTTGATATTACAATATAATTTTACCTTAATTTTAATAAGAATTCCACAAGTTTGTCCTCGTGTGTGGAAAGCACAATGTTCTCTTAAAAAGGGCTTCGGAATAAAGGTTTCAATAGCAATAGGGACCAGACCTTTTTTCTTTTAGTCACCTTGGAGAATTATTAGATCCCTTTGGAGTTATTAGCTGAGAAATGGAGCTATATAGTTCCTGGAGACTTATTTGCTTATATTTTTCATCAAATTAAATCATCACTACAGAAGATTGTACCATTCAACTGACCATTCCAATGCTCTTAGACTTTGATTGTACCTCTTATTCTCAGCCAGGACTGTGCATGTGAGCAGAGAGGAGGGCACGTGCTGCTATTCAACCTTCACTGGCTTTTAGAGTCCTCCTTGCCTGCAGTGTGGAAACTGCCAGTAATGAAACTTGAATAAATTGTTTTAGTGTTAAGAACTGGGTTTTTTAAAGGTTCATGAGCATCCAACAGTACTGACAGATATTCACTGGAGCTTTTAGAGGCACTTGGATGCTTAGCCTGCAAAACATAAAAATTTTCTCAACGCTTACCTATATTTTGGATTTCCTTGTAACTCTTAAAAACAATGACCCACACATTAAGTTCATGAAGCTTTAGTGAATTCAAAGTGGTTTACAGTGGCATTTAGGTGTGCAGTGCAATTTTGTCTTAAACTGAGATTGTTCTGGAGTGGGAGGATTATCCATCAGAAAATGGTTATCTGGTGGTATTCTGGCTCCTGAAGGCAGTTTGCACAGGGTGGAGTGCAGGGAAGCCAGTTTCTCTGCTGCCTAGGCATAAAGCTGGTGTGATTGAGCCATATATTCAAGCAAACACAAGCCAGGACTTCACTTAACATGTTTGTTAGATTTCTCCCCCTTTTGCTAGCGCTACTGTAGTCTTTAAACAGTGTGACAGAAGTAGACTTCCACTTCAGTTAATGGATTTATCAAATACCTTATTTCATGCTTTCTGCTTTTGATTTATGAATTTTGATCCCAGAGACAAGGACCCTGTGAGTATTGATTGTGGAAAATGTCAGACTAACAGAAGTTAATTTCGCTTGTACATGTGGAAGTCTGTGATTCTCTGACAGTGCTGTCTGCGAAGCACTGGCTGTCACCCAGCCCAAGTGACACTGTGCCGTCACAACAGCCAGCCCCTCTGGCCCGCATGCCTGTACAAAACTGCATGCAGATGCGGGGCCAGCAGCAGGTTTGCAGGAAGGGACGTGTGGGGTCAGGTCAGGGGAGAAGTGTACAAGCTGCCGCGGAGCTCATCCCTCTGCGACTCCCTGCGTTGTGATTGCAAGGAGCCTGGCAGGATAATGGAATGTCATCCTGCCAGCACCACTGCTGATCGGCGACACTTCATTTATCGATTGGCTCTCTTTGTAAATTATGTCTTTTTTTTTTTTTTAAATTTTTTTTTTGTGATTTTTTTTTTAATGGTAGAGTAAAAGTGTCACACATAGGGGGACACTTGAGTGGTAGGTAGTAGATGGTTTGGTTTTGCACCTTCTATCTCTTGCATTTGAGATACGGTTAAAAACTTTGTACTTCTTGCAATGTATTTATTCTGAGTGAATATATTATCTCGGACTGCAGAAAAAGCAGAGGACAAACTGAGGATGTTGGATGAAAATGAACAATAAATAGCATCAACATGTGGTCTTGTTTCTTCAAGATAAGATTCTCATAGGCATCCACGTGAACGACAGCGAAAAGATGCCCGCTGGTTTAAAATGAAATGGGTTAAGCATTTCTGTTAGTCTTGTAATTTGCCTTTTTCTTGATACTTTTCACTGGAATTTTCATCTGATACTTTTTAACTGGGGGAAATATCACAGACAAGAAAAACCACAATGCTGTTTGCTGATTTTTGTTTTAAAATTAGATTAAGAGTACTTATAATAATGTAGACAAAATGTTAGAGTCTGTGAAATGATTATTGTCCTAAAATTAAACAGTCTAATCCCAGAAATGAAGACTTAAAGTTGTAAGTAGAAGACGTTCAAAATTATAAATGTTGACAAGCACAAACAACTAGCCATAGACAGTGGTTATGGCTTGCACTACTGAAGGAACAGAAAAAGGTGTTTATTTTTTCCTACTTGGAAAGTTCATGTTACTGTAAACAACTCAAGATTTTGATAAAAAATGCATGGGGATAAGGAGAGAGAAAAGTACCAAAAATGAGATTTTATCACTTCAGTTTCACGTTAAATAGCAAAGCACTCAGGGTATACAAACTAATGTGAAGCCAATGTAAACAGGAACAATGCAAAGTACATACTACCGGTAGTCCATAAAAGGATTTTTGAAAAGCAATAGGTACTATTTGTGCTCATGATCTTGCAAACTGTGAAGTAAAAACTCTTAAGGGTCTATCTCTATCTCCTTCATAACCATACTTGAAAACAGAAAACTGTTAGATTGCATACTGACAGTAATAAATTTTTAAACAAGACTTGTTACAGAAATAAAAGCATCAATTTTAATTAATTATTTTTTTTAACGTGGATATGGGCACATTAAGGAAGTAGTCCGTGTTTTATCTTATTTAGATATTTTAAGAGAAATAGGGCTGATTATTTTTTGTCTCTTGCATAGCAGAAAGAAAGCGAGATACTACTAGTATGCTGTTCAACCTATGCTGCTCCCCTTTTCCTTTGGAAGTGTTGGATTTTTCACACATAGAGGTGAATAGACAGACCAACAAGAGAGAACCGTAACTCCAGAACTGGAATAACTAAGCCGTATCTGAGAGGAATTGTTTGTAGAAGGGATGGTCAGAATGGAGGGTGCAGGCCAACCACAGAACAGTAAAACATGTACAAGATCTTCATTTATACTCCCTGTGGACAGAAACTGCAGTGCTCCAGACACAACTGTGTCAAGACACAGCTGAAATAAAGTTGTGTACTTATGGTACATAGATACATGAATATGAAACAGTTCTATCTTACGGGGAAAGCAAAACCAATTTCTTAGTTTTGTGGAAATATGAATGACCTTATGGTAATAATTAAAGAAGCAGAGGCTGTATTTGTTTTATGAGCTTTTAAGATATAAAATACATGTAATTCATCAGACACATGAATCCTGCATTATTTTTTCTAGAAAGCCATAAGAACAGATTTCCATGTGCAATTTCAAGGGATATATACGTTACCCTTTAACAACAGCTTGACAAAGTCAAAGTGTCTTTATTTTATAGAGCAAAAATGCAAATGCTCCACCTTCTACAGAGATACACAAAATCAACTTATTTGGAGCATATAAAAATTATATGAATGTGCTGCATGTGATTATATGTCAATCATGCATTTAAGCCTTTATCATTATGTGTGTGCAACTGCATGTGTCCAAACTTATGTAGTATGTCTAAACCAGGCAACAAAGAATTAAAAAGAACCAAAAATGTGCAAACATTCTTTTTTGCCACATCAAGCCATGATACTTAATATTTAGAACTTTTATTTAAATAAAAGATAAGTTTGGGATGTTTCTTATATTTTATATTCTGTAAATGCCTTAGCTAGATGGCTCCAAAGCACAAGAAATATTTTCAGAACAGAAATCACTTCTAAAAATTATTTTCTTGGTATACTTACGAGAAGTTTTTTCTTAATATGAGACTATATATGACTCAATGAACACAAGAACTGTAAAGTGAGTGTTCCATTCAAAAATGCCTCCCATCCTACAAAATTCCTATTTTGGCTGTAGAAAAAGCACAAAGTCAAAACCTAAACCTACTTTTGATATAAAAGTTGATGTTATCTTCTATAGTTTCAGTGATTTCGTTGTGCTTTTTTCGTTTTCATAGATAAAATTCTTTCTCAGAAAATAATGCACTGGCTCCTTAGTTATAAATAGTTCTTTTAAAACTGGCATTCATGGGAATCCTCTTGATGTATATGTTGAATGCAGAGAAGGCCTAGTGAAGGTGAGATTGTCAGAGATGCTGAACAGTTGTGAATATTGTTATAGATTTTATCCTTTGTAAAGCTGTCATTATTTGACCTGTGCTCTGTCTGGAACTGAGACGTAATGTTAACACCACCAAACAGCATCAGGGCAAAAACTAGCTTTTCTCTCTTCCCCAGGCGTTTTTCCCAGAAACCTGAACAATGACCTACTGAGACAATGTTTTCTTTTTCCTGCATTTGTGAAAGTTGTAGCAGTTTGGAAGTATGGCACTAGCTGGACACTGTTTCACCTTGGTTTCAGTCTGAGTACAGTTTTAACTTTCCATCTCTTGCAGACAGCAAAGAAAGGGCGTTTGTGCTAATGAAAGGCAAAAGAGTAGCTACTATCTGTTAAGAAATTATATACACAATGTCTGTACCTGGGAGGATACAATATAATGTATTGAGTCTGTGATAGACAATTTATATTCATAGAAAAGTATTTCATGTTTTTAGACATGTTTTAAACATGTTTTGATTTTCTGTTTCAAGAAGGCTTGCATCAGTAGATACATACTTACATGGAAGACTGATATAAGCAAAGCTACTAATACTTTTTATTTAAAACATTCTCTAAATAGAAATAGATATGAAATGTGAAATAGTGGTGTGCTATTTAAAAACTCCACTGGCATTAGTGAGAAGTGACCAATGAAATCCACTCTACTTGTGTGTCATGGGATCATATTAAAACCATTCTAAGGAAATCTGTGTGGTACCAGTCTTGTTCATTGTTACATTCTGTGAAAACAAATGTCTATCATTTTTATTTTTTTTCTGTGAAATGACATACAGAAATTACATTAAGAATGTTGTTTACAAGGTATGTTTTTTCTGCAGTCCTTTCTCTAAAAGAAGAGATTCTCTATAAATCTAATGTATAAGCATTTAAGAGGCTTAAAATATATATCTAATACAATCCAGTAGGTCTAAAATGAGTATCCAGTGTCATGAGTTTAAATCTAATAATTTTGGATTTACTGCAATAGCCTACTTTGTTTAGTGCAGTAGCAATAGTACAGTCCTACATGTTGCTGCTGTAATTGTAATTACATGGAGATGTTTGAATGATTTTGTGGCACTGCCTTCCAATTAATTTTCCTTTTTGCTTTCTCTAATTATCAAAAATGCTGATAGATTCAGAAAGATGCTTGCTCAAAAATCTATTAGCTTCAGAAGTATTTTTTCCCCTCCTAAATGCATTTTTTTTCAGAGAAGTTGCCAGAAAAATTTGAATTTGAGGTGCAGTTTAATGCCTGATAAGATCACTGCTAAAAAATGAGCTAAAGAAAAGCCTTTGCTTCAGAATGCAGTTTCTTCCTAATAGAGATGTGAGAGGAGAGAACACTTTATCCTCTTTAGAATATAGCATGTGAATCTGGATTTGAAAGTAACCAAGCTTAAAATAATAAATTTGGTTCTAGAAAGTCCCCTTGACATATTTTTGAAGTGGTTCAGTGATTTATTTTATTTGTTCTCAGTCCAGGGAAACTGGATGAACTGAAAGCCTAAAGCACCAGCCCTGTGCTCACTGACAGTCAGGTGTGGTACAGTGTTTATGTGCTTCCTACAGTATGCATGTAAAACTTAAATAGCATTATCTTATACTGCTTTAGTTATTTGGTTTTAAGCCTAAAAAAATGGACTTAACAGGTAGAAAGCTGTGGAAAGCCTATTGTTAGAAAGATTTTAAGGTAGTATCTCTGAGTGTGTTTAATATTTATTTCATAAGACAAGCATGATAGAATTATTCAGTAGAACAATTCTCAGGTTTCATATGATTTTTTATGATAGGCTGGTTTGAACACATAAATAATGTGACTATCTTAGACTCATGCTGGTAAAAACAGATCTAGGTGGAAAATACCACTCTTTTTAGATTTACTTGAAGTTTCAGATCTTTTCTTTATTAAAACTCCTTGGAGTTTTTGTGTGTACGATCTACTTCTCTTTTAAGTATGCTGGTGGCTACAGTATAAGCTGAAGACGTGCATATCTTTGGTCTGCTCTCCCCAGTGCTGGGGTTGTTTTTCCCAGTTTGATCAGCAGGCCCTGGCAACAGGGAGCAGATAATGCCCCAGTCCCAAGCACAATGCCGTGTTGTTTGCCCGGCTCCCGTCTCCTTCTCCCCTTTTTCTAGACACTGGCGTGGCGAGTATGGTTAACAAGCCCCACCAGCTGGCATATCTGTGCAGACATAATTGCACATGAATGGTGTGGGGAGAGGGGAGCGAGGGAAGAAATAAAACAGATAACAAGCAAAGGGAAAAAGTAGCACTGTAAACAAGCCACATATTTTTTTCCCCTCCACAGAGCAAGCTTTTGTGACTGGAGGCAGTATCTGTGTGTAGCCTGACTTCTAATCCATATCGCAAACAGCTTCCAGATGCCTGAGTCCCCACCACTATTCTGGCATCCCTACCCTTCACAGATGCCTCTCTATGAGGGGGGTCTATAAGTAAAATTGGGTGTATTTTACTAATCATTCATTTCCAATCTTCCTGAAGGGGAACTTTTATTAATAAACTCTTTTCATCTGTCTCTTTGATTAGGAAGAAGATAATCGCTTAGTCATGTGAAAGGGGGGGAAAAAAAAAGATTGCTGGGGGGTCGCCTTTTCTAACATGTGCTTGAGTGGAAGGAAACAAATAAAAACCGCAGAACAATGTGGATACTAAATGGTTCCAGTTGAGCTTGAGTGGTGGAGGGGAGTTTGAATAGAAACCGTGTCGGCTGGGATGGCCTCCCAAGGCAAGCAGAACTAATTCCCCTGATCCTGGCTACCCCGCCGGCAGCAGGCCCGTCAGCTGGACCTGGCCGGCACAGCCTGGCAGGTGCACCGGCGGGGGGAGATGGGCACGGGTGGGGCTTGTCACCCACCCGTCCGGGAAGGGGTGGCTTGGTGCACGATGCATGGCTTTCACTGTGTGTTGTAAAGTCAGTGAGAATCAATTCAGGGGTTTTTTTTTATCTCTGCTGTGCTCCATTGTTAATATATCGCTCCTTGTTACTCATCTCAGATTACTATACTTGTACTTCCTACTGTGTCAGATATGTGTATTTTTCTAAAGGAAATATATACTGACTGGTGACCATCAGCAGTTCATTTTTATTACAAAATGTAGGCTGAGAGGAGATTTTCACATTAAGGCGAGTTTGTCTTTTGAACTATGTTATACTTCTATTTAAGCCTTGTCCTGTGTTTGGTCCACATTCAATAGCTGAATTTTAAGAATGCAAAACTGTAGTTTTAATAGATGAGTGAATTCACATCATCAGCTGGCATCAATTGGCATCATTCTGCTGACTCATCTGTAACCAGAGACTGATGCTGATGAAGGACATTATTCACATAGGTTATAGTCATGAAATTGTACCTAGCTGATCCAATCAAAGCTATTCTGACTCACCTGTCAGGATTGAGCAACATTTCTTTCTACTTTCCATTCCTATTTCTCACTAACCTGGCTGAAACTTGATTTGCATGCTTGAGAAGTAGATTTTTTAAATTTATTTATGTTATTTCTGTTCAATTTTTAGATTTAAAGAAGTGTCGGCAGGTGTTTGCAATATGAAGACACTCAACACAACCAGATACCTAACCTCCCCAACTTTATGGAACTCTTTGGGCTCTGAGACCACAGCAATATAAGGTAGATTTTCGTAATAATTTCTGTGCTACAAAAGATAAAGATTACTGTAAAACTGTGACTTTATTATGTATTGTTCTTTAACACTGCATTTAGCTTTTTTCTCCATCATGATAGTAATTAATAACTTTTACTTCTAGAATATTAATTGATTGATCAACATATCTAATCAGATACTTGAAAAGTTTCATTGTTCTGGACGTTTTATATGTTGTTTTAGCCAGGAAATTAGAAATGTTTTTGAAGTATCTATTTTTTTCCCCCCTGCATTTCAAAAGCATCTGGGGACAAGTGTTTCTGTAGAAAGAGGAAAACCTACTCATTCACTGGAGACAGGACTTTAGACACATAAAATGTAGATTCAAGTTTCTTGTCTGACTTCTGCAAAGCCTCACTTGAAGCCAGGTCTTCCAGGTGAAACCCAAGGGCTCTTCCTGCTGGTCTGTGATTGCTCTGTGTTGATGAAGGTGTATTTTCATCAGAATTTCCATTCTGAAGCTAGAAATCTTTTTTAAATGAAAAAGTGTCAAAACGAATATGTTACTGAAAAGATCTGAGTGTGATGTATCAATTTAATCAGAAAATTCCTGGCCAAATCTAATCATGTGTGTATTAAATACCAGGAAAAGTGGTATATTTTTCCATAAATAAAAGGGTATTTTCGTACAAAACTTGTGCTGGAATTAAAATGAATAATCAGTGCTTCTGATTTATTTTTTAAATATGAGTTTAATAATGCTTGACTGTCTTCTCAATAATTTTTTTCTCCAGAAACTGGTTAAAAAAAAGGAAAATCATTCAGCTTACAGTTTTTATAAAGAGTGAATGTCTATCATTCATAGCCACAGAGGAAAACTGGAGAAATAGGATGTAAACCTGAAGAGTCACCCAAGTAAAAGTGGTTTTTTGATATTTTTATTTTATATTATTTTTCATCTGCAAGTCTTCAGTTTGCCTCTTGACTTTGCCCTAGAAGACAGTAAGGGCATGAATCATAGTTTTCAGATATTTTGTATTGTCAAAGTGTTGAGATAATGACGAAGTTATTTGTAGATGCAGAGGACAGCAAAAATAATCTCCAGTTTGTGTGGCTGCCTGAATTGCCATGCTGTGAGGAGAGTCAATACATGGGCGTGCAGCCTGAGCTGCACATGGCTCCTCTCTCTGCAACCCCTTCTCTAGCCCTTGTGCAAGGATCCTGACTGCTATAAGGTAGCTTAGGAGACAGAGAAAATTGCTTCCAAAAGACACCCAGCAGTTTGCAGTGAGCTATATAACATCCAACTAGTGCTGCTTTTGGACCACCCATTACAGAGTTGGGTTTGTTTCTTTGTTTGTGTTTGGTTTGGGGTTTTTTTGTTGTTGTGGTGGTTTGTTTGTTTTTGGACAGTTCTGCTTTTTCCTATGTTTCTATCTCTTTATGAATGCTAGTTTTCGGATGTTCCAGCTCTCTTATATTCTCCAGTTTGTGTTTTCAGCTGTGTGTAGTAAGGATAGAAGAGTGAAGCAAAACAAGGGTTTAATGCAGTGGTTATATCATTGACAAAATCATATTCTGTCTGCTGTTCAGTCCTGTTTCTTCAGCATCAGTACCTGTCTCCAATGAGAGGTCCACCTTCTGCTTGCACAGCAGTCAAAGACCTGGTGACCAGTTTGAAGGAGACTGATGTGTTGGTTTGATAACTTGCAACTTTTGCTAACTAGGATTTCCATAACTTCTAGTGAATTGAGGCTTGAGTATGTGTAATAGAGGTACACATACTTGAGTTAGTAATGGCTTTGATTCATGCTATAGCATACAGGATAATACAGGATCAGACTGCAGGGCATAGAGGTCTGTTAATTGCCTAACTTTACACTGTGCTTTAGTTAGCTTTTAATTTTCAAAATGAGTAGAGCATGGTGTATAGAGAAGATTCTGTTTTTGTGGTACTTCTGTATTCCCTCTGGATATCGGTGAACTGTCTAGCTCATAAAACACTTGTGCATAAGAGAGTTTACTCTGTAAATTTACCAGATTGTGACAAATTCTCTTTTGCTGAAGAAAATTTCCCTGGAAAGAGTGTGCCTGGAGACCAGAACATAAAGCATGTGCAAGCCAAGATGTATATTGTGTCAAAAAGAAAAATCTAAAAATTTCATGGCTGGTAAAGCTTTAGTCTAATGATGAGAAAGATATTATCCCCAAAATACAGGTGCCACTTCGCTGTCAGTATACAAGCAGTCATTTTCATTGTCTTGAATTTAACAGCATGTGTATTCCCATGTGTGGGAAAAGGGTCCTGGTTAATTTTTATATGCAATAAAAGGACCTTTGGGCATATTTTACCTTAATGCTTTTTCCTTTGTTTGAGAAAAAGAGCTCTCAATCAGAAAAGCAAGAGATTAACTTAGACAGCAGTATGGATGCTGGCCTGTTCAGTTAAGTGCACTGCTGATAATAGGTATACCAGATCATGAATAATAATAGATTGTTCCTTTGCTTCAAAAGTTTCCTCCTTTTGGGTCTTTCTGAGGAAAGAAGAGATGCTTTAA
This sequence comes from Todus mexicanus, assembly GCA_013389965.1. NCBI lineage: Eukaryota > Metazoa > Chordata > Aves > Coraciiformes > Todidae > Todus > Todus mexicanus. The sequence continues at coordinate 319 of WEIS01038290.1, read as the reverse complement.
CGAGTAGCTTGAGATTTCATGATAATATAAAGTTTTGAAAGTATACTAAATACCTAAAAAAAAGTTTGGCCGTTACACTACATAATGACTCATTAGCATCTGATTTCTGCTTATGCAAAAGCTGCTGCTTTTGGTAAAAGAGTTGGTTTTGGAGCTCTACTGAATAATATACTTTCCAGTTTTTTTATAATAACACTTAATATGTTGATTATAAAAAAAAAGGGCAGAATTGGTATATATATAGAGAGAGAGAAGATTACAGTACAGTGGCTGACAATGTACATCAAATCACCAGTTTTCTTTCATGCATGCAGTTTAC
>WEIS01038287.1:376-22142 GCA_013389965.1 Todus mexicanus | reverse complement strand
AATCGTACTCTGCTCTCATTCAAAAGTCCCCTCCAGCCATTGCCTCATGGGGTTAATTCCACCACATGACCTTCCTTATTTACTCCACAAGACCCACACTCCACATTTCCAGCTGCTTTTTAAAAATCCATCTCTGCTTTGCTATTAGACTCTTTCATTCACAGAAAAGAAACTTCTTTTTCCCCAGCCATTCCTGTTGTCTCTGTATTGCAATCTCTACAAATCTCCTCACGTAACTTGACAGTTGAACAAATATCATTTGCTATGAACCCATGTTACTTATCTTAAGCTGTGCATACTTCAACACTGAAATTCTTCTACTAACTAAAGGGCTTTTTTTCTCTTTTCTAATTATTTGAAATTTTCATAGAAAGTACATTGATCTGCAAGATAGCCAAAGTCATTTTTAAGCAAACTCAAGTTTTGTAGCAATTAAAGGACTAGCCTCCTTGTTCATAATTTTTCACACCATGAGTGGGAAATACTTATATGTACTCCGTGATAAAAGTATGCTATGCATATGAGAATAGTCCTTGGATTTCATGAGTCATTTTCTATATACAGAAGCTACTGTAAAGGCTGTATCGGCACTAGGCAAGAAGCTGGCAATACAATGTGAATGGATGATAGAGACTCCTTTACTTCAGTGACAATAACTGTGCTGAACTTTGATCCTGTACTGTAGCTTAAAAAAACAAGAATTCAGTTCCACTAATGGAATTAACCTTGAAAAGATTATGATTTTGAATAAAAAATAGTAATAAATTTTACTAAAATATTACTATTGTACTGAAAAGAGAAGACAAATATCTTCCTTCCTTCCGAGATATCAGATTATACAATACGAAGCATCACAGCAGAGAGAATATGTTAAGGTTTTTTGCATTTATAGTTGTTCAAATGACTTTTAGACAATCTGTCTAAGAGGTCTCCTTTCTCTTGAATGAACAAAGGAAAGCTTGCAACAATGTGAGCATCATAAATCTCTGGAAGGCTGAGCAGCTCTTCACTGAAGCCAGCACCACATTTATTCACACTGCAGATACCTACTGTTCAAAAGTATTCAGGGATCTGAAGTGCTGGTCAGGTTGATAAGGTTTCATATTGTACTTAGATCTGCCACCTAATATGAAGTAGGGATATTAATAAAATTTATATTGTATTTGCCAGGGTAGACTGTCAAGGTTACCCAGAACATTGGGACTGAGGGAGGGAGGGACAGAGGGAGGGATTGTTTGCTTTTCATGTTGTTATCCAACACTAAAATGAACTGCAAAATAATTTCATAAAACTGAGGGCTACACAGTGTTAACAGGACACCAGACAGGCCAACCAACCCAGCAAAGACTGGATATTACTGCCTTACCCAGGAAAGACTTTAGGACTGTGCTTTTAAAGAATTCTACTTTCTGAGCTGACCCAGTTGTACTGATCCATTGCTAAAAGAAGAGCTTAGTGACTCAAAGTGTTTTTAAATATAGTTTGCAGTCTTCCTTGAGATGAAGGAGGGTGACTGCTAAACTTAGGAACAGGCCTTTTGAAAGCCCTGAAAAGAGGCGAGAAAGCTTTGTGAACAGAGATAGCCTGGCCATAGTGTAGTCTGTATCTACAGATACTCTGGAGTTCATCCACAGTAATGGTGCAGCTAACTTCTTTTGCAAGATAAGTGTTTTTAAAGGTGTTTATATAGTACTGAGGACAATATTGTTTATATTGTGTTATAAATAAGCACTTGCTAATGGATAATTATTCTAAAATGCTCTAAATTACAAAACCATGTTGCCCCAAAATATATTTCCTGTTCCTTACACATTATTCATCTGATTCTCCAACACTTGCTCAAATAAATCTACTAGAGAAATCTTTCCTGGACAGAATTATGGTCCTTTGCAACATGATTAAACATATTTCAGGATTGGTTTCATCTACTAACTGACTAGATTTAATTTCATTTAGTCTGTGAAATATTAAATTAAATGCCTCCCAAATCATTATATCTCAGTAGTGTTAAACTTGAAAAAAAAAAATATTTCAAACGAGTAGTTGGAATAGACGAAGTTTTGAAACTATTAATGTTTCCCCAGTATTGACAAATGGCTGTTTTATCACCTTTATAATTTTTCTAATGATTTCATTTGCAGTTACTTTTAATGCAAATTATGATGCTTTATGACATTGTAAAGGAATTCTATCAAATACTTAATCACAAGTTCTTACTGTATTTTGGGTTACTGGCAGCATATATATGTACTTGTGTATCTATTCAGAAGAACAGAGCTAGCTATATGGCATGTAATAGAAATGTATCATCGCTTTTACTAAAAAAGATATATTAGCATTAATTTGAAAGCATTCTGTATTCACAAGGATATTTCAAGAAATACTGTATGAGTGGTTTAGCGCATTAGATAACATGAGCCTATACTGTCATAGGATGGGATTCAATAATTCTGAAGTGGAGGCACACATGATCTAATATCAAGCAAATGTGGGCAAATTATACATTGTTCAAAGCAAATTTGGATTTTATTCAGACAGTTTACACTATCCAAATAAGACCACATGTTTCTTACAGAAAGTCAATCAAAACACAGATTTCAAAAGAAAAAAATATTTGCATTACTAACAAGTCTAATAATTCAATAATTAAGAACTTCATACAAAATAATGAGCAAAAGTAATTATTGCATTCATTATGCTGAAGTGGGAGGAAAATTATAGGTCATTATATACTTCAAGAGACATCAATTCTTATGTTTAAAATGTGCTTTAGTGAGGAGCTAGTTGGTCTTTGACAAGAGCAGAACTCAATGAAAGGATGCAAAACCCCATTAGCCTCAAATTTATAAATCATTCTCTTTTACATTTCAATATACCAGCATTGATCATATTTTAAATCGCATTTGCCCTGAGGAGTGGAATTCATGCTGTTTGGAACACATCATCTTGCTGTAACATCTAATGTCTGTTACTAGGTGGTGAGGGAGACAGTCAGATGTAACCACTGTGCTGTGGCAAGTGTTAGCAGCAGTAGTAGAAATCAGAGTTTTGAAACAGTAATCAGCAGCTGGATTTTCCATATATGCAAATTAAACTCCTGTCAAATCTACCAGTATCTTAGTCTTTGTAATATTTAATTTTATCTTTACCTTAACTAACATAAAACATAGAACAAAATATACATGTGACTTACACTTGTGAAGAATGGGACTGGATATAGACAAATATTATAGCCTTCATCTTTGCCATCAAAGGACACTTGCAGACTTGCCCCAACTCTAAATAGGAAAGGATGGTCATATTTGTGAAAACTATCTCATTCTCCCCATTCACCCAAGACTTCCACTGGTCCCATAGCTGATCCCCTGGGCTCTCCTACCTAGAGACACATAGGCACCCACGTGCTCACAGCGGGCCCTTACAGTCCCACTCATCCCCTTGCTCCCAGACCCCTTCACCTACTCATCTGCTCATCTGGCTTGATCTTCACTAGCAATCACACACTCGTTCACATACCCTCACTCGCTCTATCCAGTGCACCATGGACATGTGGGACCTCCAGCTGTAGCCTCAGTCCAGCTGCTGCACTCATACACACAGGAATTTAATAAGAAGACAGAAGAGACTGCACAGGTAAGGTGCAGGGCACGGCTGGACAAGTGTACCAACGATCTAAATGTTTACATTTTCCCAGCCTTTTTTATTGCCTTACCCCTCTATTTCTCACACTTGCTCCTCCCCAAATCACCTCAATCCTTCCCTTTTTCATCTTTGCCTCCTCCCTGAAATTCTGTAAGGGTTCCTGTGTGATCTGAAGATGCTCTTCTCCTCATTGTAACATGCATCCCGCCACCAGGCGGTAAGCCCCGCTTTGTCCGAAAGATGATCTGGAGAGCTACTCCCAAAGCCTCATGGTGATGGGGTTTGTCCCTGGATACTGGGGCTGAGAGTGTCCTGAGGCACTCCTTGAAGGGGCAGAGACAAGGTGTTTACCCCCCGAGTCCTTAATCTGGGTTTCTGCCTTCCATCTGTGCTTCTCTAGGCTTGTGAAAGATGGGTCTTTGATGAGCTGATGACTCCTGCAATGGACCTGGGAGCACAGTATTATTTGAGCTTCCCCAACCTCCCATGGTGTCTCCATGCTCCTTGGTGGGTGTGTAGATAAATGTCTATCACAGAACCTGACATAAATCAGCAGAATGGGACGCCAAGCCTCTTGGACCCTGGAGATGGTGCATAATAACACCCTTTAGAGTATCTCAATACAAAAGACTGATTGAAAATCTTACTACCTTAATTTTAACAGACAGTGCTGTTTGTATGCTAATGCCATTTGCTTTGTTTCAGTGTTTAGATTACTGCAAACTGGAGTTGGTGTCATTTTGACTGAATCATTTCTTAGCCACTAACTGATGTTTCTGCAAGGTATTCTGATGGTGTGAGAAATAATATGCATGCACTGAATCCTGAAGCTTTACTTTTTGTTGTTAAAAGTGAAGGGAGATCCAGAAAAACTAACTTTGGCCATATATCTGCACTGTTCAAGCCTTAGAGACAAGAAAAGCCCCAAAACAGCTTATGCCAGTTTCAGTTACAGGTATATTTAACAGTTGGCTGATGAGAGGAATACAAACCAAAAATAAGTGAATAGTGTATTAAATGGACTGCACACTCTGTTAAAACATTACAATCTACTTGGCATCTGTTCATTTCTCTAGTTCGTGCAACATTGCTCTGAGCAACCTGATCTAGTTGAAGATCATGTTTGTTGCAGGGGCATTGGACTAGATGACCTTTAAAGGATCCTTCTATGATTCTATGAATTAGTAAAGCCAAATAACAAATGTTTATGATCATAGTATTAGCTGAGCTAAAGTGTCATAAGCTACAGCATGGCCTGCAAAGTGCCATAACCTTTATTTGAAGGACTCATCTCCATCTCAAGAGATCACCTCTAAATCCTCTGTTGGTAGCACGAGGAAAAGGAAGACTGAAAAATATTACAGTTTTGCAGGGTAGCACTATATACTATAATAGAAAAAAATCAGCCTAAGGGAACCTAGTCCCTTAATAAAAATCAACCCCAAAGCTCTACAAAATGAAATGTCCTACTTTTATGTTGTCTTCAATATGTGCCTAAAATAAAAATCATTGATGTGGGTCCCTGGTTTGCAACTCTGCATGTTAGAACTTGATTGTGACCCAAGGTTCTGCTTTTTCTATGTTGTAACCCAGGTAAGAGAACTGACGTATAAAAAGAACAAATCTGGAAAGTTTATTTAATCACTATGTAAACGGCTAATATGTGCAATCAAGCATTTTACTACGAATGTTTTGTGAGTATCACATATAGGGTAAAGCTTTGAAGAGGCTACAATTAAAAGATGACTTTGGCCTCTTGAGACAGTCTCCACTGTCTTGTACAAAACTACTGAAACATCAAAGGACTTCAAAACCAGACACTGGAACCAGATAAGAAATTATCTCCCCTTGGGCTCACAACTAAGACTAAGTGCGTGTTACAAGAGGTTTTTCAAAGTCAATTTGAGGTGGAAGACTACTTCCCTCCCACTCTCCACTGTCGCAACTGGTCAAGAACTGAGAATCTGTGGATGAATGATGTTGTGGATCTTTAGTGAGCCAGGGGTCCCTGTGACAGGCTGTACCTAGGCTATCTTAACCAACGCCTACTTCATTAAGCAGACAAATATGGTGGTCAATACCAAGTTTTATCTGCTTGATATTGATATTGAATGTGTATACATCTCTAAAACACCTTCAATTGTTTTCCTTGAAAGGGAGCTTCAACTTCGTTAGGATTAGTTGGGTTTTGTTTGTTGGATTTTTTTACAGAAATCATTAAAGACATCATTCTTTAAAAAATACATTTCCAGAATATATAGCTGCCTACAAAGCCGTAGGTAACAGCCGTAGATAACCCAATACATTCAGCTACTTAGTGAGCAAATATTTAATTTTCTGTATTTATCATAGGGTAAATGCTATTATAGACTACCTTATCTGGGGACTGTCTTTGTAATATCAATCAACTACAGAGATTGGCGTGAAAATAATAATCAAGGCAGAGCCAGGTACTATTTTTCTCTGCTTATGTTACACCATTCCATGGATCATGAATATGATGTTGGTAAAATATTATGAAGTCGCAACCTAAAGAGAAGATATACTCCAGAAGAAAATGATAGCTCTCAATCTCCAGGAAAGTTACAGGAATATAACCTCATATACTTTGCTATAACAGTGTAGGAATCTCTAACAGAATCTCCGGGTTTGCACTTCTCAATAAATTGCTTATCAGCAACTTTTATTATTTATATTATCATATAAAGAGCTTAAAATGTCAATAGAGGCTGAAACTATGCTGAGTACTTTTGGGTTTACAACTAAATAGACAGCTTTGTCTTGTTTCTGACATTACCCAGGCACTGTACTAATTCTTTCATTTTTTAACTTCTTCTTTGAATTCAAAAGAAGCAGACTGTCACACCTATCCATTACTTCCAGCATTACAAAAAAGGAAACCATTCTGAGAGGATGAATTGGGGAATGGGTGGATTCCATCAGATACAGTCAATACAGACAATATTTTCACAGTGAGTCAGCTACACTACTCTTGCTACATCTTTTTGCAAGAATTATAATCAAATAGTAACCAAGGTTATGAGAATCCAGCTAAATGTTTGTTAGTTCCTGTTACAGCTTGCAAGTATATGGACTATGAAAATAATACTAAAGTCAGTATATGAAGATATATTTTACCTTAAAAGAATTGGTATTTTTCTTAAAGAACAAACAAAAACTATTAATACTATGGTGCATTAGGCTTACAATGTTTACAAATGTTTATTTAGCACATTCATAAGCTAAACACTAAGAATGTTTTTCATTTCCATCCATTTTCCACATTAATCAAGTTTGGCTGTATCTTCTGTAATTTTCACACGGCATATGTTTGAAAATGCTATATCCATATTGACAAAGGAGAGATAAAATCGAAATTTGTCAGCAGATTAAGGATTATTAAACATAGTGCAAGATACATAACCAGTGACTGTAGTTTCCAAATAAATACATCAGTGAATTGCCTGGAAATAAATCAGTATTTAAGGACTTGGGGAGAGAAGGTGGTTTAAAAACAGGCATTTCAGTTTACACCTAACCCACCAGAGAGAAATCTCATGATGGAACTGCTAAACCTTTGTTACAACACTAATTTTAGTACAATAGTAAAATACATAGTATTTTACATCTTTTTGTTTTACTGAGCAAGCAAATTTTCTAAAGCGGAGAATGTAATTAAGAAGCAGCTATCCTGTCTCTGTGCTGTCTTTACTCAGCCTTCTAAAGTGTATCCTGGGAATGAGACCACAAAGAGGTAGCTATATTTTAATTCTGAAAGGTAAGTTTCTCTACCTCTCCCCACCATCGAACTCTTCCTCATTATTTTTCCTTCTATTTTAGATATCATATTTATCCATATATTTAATTTCAATGCTCCAATAATACGTGTAACTCTACTACAGTAACAGGCATAATTTCACCACAACACATGAAAAATGTATCTGTGCAGAGTTTTTTTTCTTTTACTGCACATATTGGGTCTTTCTGAGGCAAATGGGATTTTTATAGCAACATGAGTCCATTAATTAAGTTTTTTCAAGCTAGTTTTCTCATTATCCATTGTTGCACTGGTGCTATTCCTCCCAAGGTCTGTTCTGTGCTGGAAGATTCTCTTTTGTATATGGTATATACATTCTGTGGGTTCTTGCAGTTATTGTGATCCTTTGTAGTTATGCTACCACTTTACAGACATCTGCATTGGCTGATCTTTTGCTGATTGGTGTGATTTTGGCAACATGACTTTCATGGACTCCAAATTTGAGCTTTGCTTCCCCTTTTTGTTTCAGATTCTCATTTCTGTTTTGGGATTGGTTTGGTTTGATTTGGTTTGGTTTGGGGCTTTTTCCTTTTTGTATTCTCCCATATTCATGCTGTGAAAGTACTCAGCTTTCTTCAGTAAGTTTTCATGTGGGTTGATAAATTCCCTTTGCTTGGCAAATTTTAATAACTTCAACAAAAATTAGTTAGTGTTTGAGATCTGGGACAAGTCACAACCTGATCTTTTATAAAACCCCCGGCATTCTTACATCATTAGGTCAGCTGTATCCTCATTTTCTGCCTTGCTTTTATACAGACATTAAAAAGGCTCATTTTTCTGTACACTATTCCAGTTTTTCAATTCACTGAAAAAAAGAAAGAAACGAAGCAAAAAACAACAACCCAAGAGCATATAAACTGTTTTGCCGTGTTCATATATGGCATTCCTAGACGAGTCAGCAACTCAAAGTATGGCAGCTTTGAAGCAGAATCATGTCACAAATAGCACTCTATACCTCCTGACTTCTCTTTGAATCTGCATGCTCATTGTGCTTTTACACTGTCAGTTGGTGTGACAGTTGCAACCACTCTGTGTGAGTGAGCGGCACTGGGAATTCGGCACTACCGACAAGTGGGCCTGACTGAAACCAGCCCTGCCATGAGAACCGTGAGAACTGGGCTGGGCTGCATCTTTTCAGAACTAAGGAGACTAAGCCATGTCTTACCAGGAGCTAACAGCACAAGACTGAGCTGGGACTGGACAGCACTAAAACTGCTACAGCTGCACCCCAGCACATACACGAAAGCCAGGGGTTGATTATGAGTCAATCACTCTTCACTACAGGAATTCGTGGTCTCTCTAAGCCCTTGAGCAGGATTGCCTCTCAATATCAGCCCCCTTACCTGGCATCTGATATTGGTAATGAGGTAAGTGACATATTACATTAGGTCTAAAACTATACTGTATGCTAGTGATATTTATATATATCCAACTATAGCGTAAATATTAGAAGTGTAGTAAGTAGCAGAGTGACTGCTGTCTAAATCGCTACCTAAATTGTCCTCTAAATTGTTCTCAAATCATTGTTAAATCACTATTTAATTAACATTCAATTATTGCTTAATTGTCATTTGATTATCATTTTCACAATTATTTTGCTCCGTTTGCTGAGGCTTACACACAAAGATTAGCAATAAAATATAGGTTCTATTGCCAGTAAAATCTTCAGAAGAATAAAGCACTGGATTGACAGAGCTCAAGACAGACAAGGCATCCACTGTAAAAATATTCATGTAAACTATTCAGACAATAGGTATATTGTAAATCAAACAAGAGGAAAAGAATAGAGCTGCCCAGTTCATTCTAAGAGACAAAAACACGCTATTGTTTTCCCATGGCATTGTTAGAGACAAAGAATTCTGAGTAAGTTATGAACTTAGCTTCAGTGTGATTAAGTGCACCAGCTGTATTTCCAAATTTTAACAGTCAGCTGGATGACTTTCAGTAACCTTTGTAATTAAACATTTGCCTTAATTCTTCCATGATGTTCTCTTACATAATGAAGATATGAATACAGTAGTTACCTATTCTAGAACAAGTGAGAGGGGTTTTTACATCATGCTTCTCCAAATCAACATCACTTGAGGTATCAGGCATCACTGAATTGTGGAATATGACACATCATAAATTATGGTAAAACAGCCTAAAAAATGCCAGTGTTCTGAGTCTCTTTATTTTGTATTATTTGCACTGTAAAAATAGGCTAAGACTTCCCCATAAAATCCAGAGAAACAGCCCTTCCCAAAGGACCATTTTTCTGAACAGTAATTAAACAGAGAAATGCAAAAAACCATCCTTGAACACACAGGAGAAATAACATTGTCAGGCAACGTTGTCTACACAAATAGGGTTTACGAATTATTCACATATACATGCACAGAAATATTGCATGATATTCATTTAATCATGACTGGTTTTTTTACTTGCTCAGTTTTAGTCTCCTCAGCTGAGGGTATTCTCTGACAAAGTAAAGAGACCAGGTAAAGCTCCCTGGTAGCTTGCAGAAAGAGAAAAACATCTTTTCTTCAAGGGGAAAGAATGGCTCCATCTAGTTAGCTGAAGACATGCTGGTTACAAGACCTGTTTTTCACATGCAGGACTAGGATAGAGATCCCTCCATTGTAACCCTCTTACATAAATGTTTTCTTCCCTGAAGCTGTATTCAATTTAGAACTGGGATAACAAAGAGTCAATAGAGGCCCGACAGGGACAGGCACACACAGATAAATTTTTGCCCTGTCATTATTTTATTTTTGGTGAAGCTTTGATAAAACTTTCAGAAATGCTTTTAATTCACACCCAGGCTTATCTGCTTAGAATGGCAAACTGAAGCAGACTTTTCCAGCAGATTCCAAACCTTTGGTGGCTGAACCCCTATCAAAAACACAGAAGTCATGTGAATGCCCATTACCATTTACAAAAATAAAGACTGATTCAGGCTTTTCTGTGCTTCCTGAGACAGCCTAAATATCTATGTCAATGACGAAGTGATGTTAAAAAACCCTTTGAATTATGGAGGACACTTAATTAGTGAAAACAACCATTTGTAGGGGTACAGTGAAGACCTTCCTTCTGATTTGCTGTGCCTTAAAATAACAATCACATCATGTTTTGTTGGAAGTTCATTACTGCAAACAAAATCAGACAATTCTCTAATTCTTAAGATTTACTAACTAAAATTAACAGTCTTCATACATAATTGGATGACATAAACTAAGTAAAATGAGAGACCTTGACACATATTCAGGTTTGTTTGTTTTTTCTTAAAATAAGGTTGATGCAAACCTATTCTGCTACTTAAATATATACTACAAGAAGAAGTTTTGTTCGTAGCAAAAGTCTCACCAATAAAGAAATTTGATGTGTGTTGAAAAAAGTGATTACAGGAGCCACAAAATTTAGATTTTTAGTAGAAGATAATACAGTTCATAATTCTGTGATATATTTCGATATATTGTTTGAGATATATACGTATGTACACATCATATACACACTAATCACTTCGTATAGCTGCATGAGGTGAGTATCAAGATATGCTTTTTACAACAGCGCTGTCAGCACATTAGCTGTTCTCCAGGCTGTAAGGCAGAATTACTTTAGGGGTTAAGTAAGCAGGCACAAACTCTAGCAGGGCTTAGCAAAAAGTCAAGGACGTCTATGCTCACTCAGTCAGTTCCTCCTAGACTCTAATTTTAGCTATGCAAGGAATTCTAAGGACAGTCAATAAGGATAACTAGTCTCTGTAGGGCCACTCCAGCTTAAACTTGAGCAAAATTTAGATAGTGAGGGTAAAGGTAGGGCAGCATCTAGATGGCACGGGTCTCAGCCTTATTATTATGTGCATGTACAAAGTCCAAGATATTGTGAGGTCCGGACTTCTTTTGAGAACTCCTCGTGTTGCAGAAGCTAAAAATTCTCATTACCAAAGACTGTCAGTGTACCTCTAATTTCTACTGCATATTTCACTCAACATCATGAAAGGGGGTGGGCAGGAGTGTGTGTCCGCACCAGGGAAAGAATGTTATAATCTGGGTTCTATAGATTCAACAGAGACATCGATTACTCCAACTTTTAGACAGTATCTTAAATGAAATGAAAAAGTCTTTAAGTTTTAAAAGAAAATCGTAAATCCTAACTGAAGATTGCAGCAATAATGACAAATCTCTTGGTCTATCAATTTTGTCTCTTTTAAGATTAGAAGTACAACTAACAACCTAGCTTAATGAAGATTGTTATAGCTACATAATTAACAAAAGGACATTATATGTGCAAAACATTCACAGGTAACCTGCAATAAACATTTTAGATGTAGAAATATTGTTGATGTTTGTAAAAGGATTTTCTTTAATGTCTCATTTTCTGATAAATTTCTTTGACATTTCATAATTAAGTATCACAAAGCTATGATCCATTTTGGATGTAGTTTTAACTTAGAAAATGTTTTCTACAATAGTTAAATGGAAGATCATAACCCAAAGTCTTTTGAAAACATTTTAAACAAAATAAGTTTAAAAAATTCAGAGTTTCTTCCCCATCTAAGGACAGCTAACATCTGTGAGAACTGGTATGTGAGACCTGAAGATGGGAATTTGGTTGAAGATCCAAGAGGCTGAAAAGACGGAGCTAAAAGAGGTCATGAATAACATATGTCAAGATTCTCCACTTTTTGCTCTTCCAGTGTTGACAAATAGTAGTGGAACTGAAAGGTAAATTACTACATCTCACTTTAATATCACAAAATCATAGAATGGTTTGGGTTGAAATAGGTCTTTGTAGATCATCTAGACCAACTCCTCTGCCATGGGCAGGGACAACTTTCACTGGATATCTATTCACGTAAGTAAACCTACTGAAGGCCTATGTAGGTATCAGAACATAACAGCATCTTTTTCCCCAAAAAGAACAGATTCCACATACTACATCTAAAAAAGTGCAAAACTGAAGGTTGACAAGTCAAGCACTCAGAAAACACTACAGCTAATGTCAGAATTGAGAATGCCAGTACAACCTTAATTTCCCCCTTATGGCATATGCATTATAACACCATTATATTATTATAAGCTATTTTTCCCATGTGGAAGGATGCTTTATATTACAAAGTTAGTAATGTATTTTTAAGCACAGAAAATGCTATTATGGGACTATTATTCTTACAAATTTTACAAAATGTATAAGCAGCCAATGAAGCTGACAATGGAAACTGAAAAAACCCCAAGCACAGTGCTATTGAAGCGTGAAGACAATCAGACTAAAACAATGTTGTAAACCCCAAGGGTAAAAAACAGAGAGCATATTTGTTCCTATTGACATCAGGAGGCTAAGGGCCAGGCTCTACCCCTGTGCACACACAACTTGCATTACCTTCAGTTGAAACAGCCTGTTAACTTAGGGCAGAACTGGATCCTGTGCATAAAAGTCAAAACACCACAGTAGAGATGCAAGTGTCATAAACTATCATTAGCGCATTTTTCAAGTGCTTAACAATGTTGTACAAAGTGAAACATTGACAGTTCCAGCCTTGAAAACTTAAGTATTTTAGTCTAAGAAAATATGCAACCAGCATTAAGAGCAGGATCCTAAGAAACACTGGCAGAGGCTGTGTCCAGAGTTTGGTTACTCTAAACTGTTTACAACTAGATCATATTACTTGAAAATTCCTATTGCTGAAGATTAGAAACTAATACACTGAGTACAGCATGAATATTTTGCTTTTTAATTCATATTATTTTGAGAGTTATCAAGTAATCAGAAATTACTTAATTATTCTCTCCCAACTAGTCTGGAAATTATTGTGGATGCATATCACTACTTAAAATATATTCTGTTAATCGTGGGTTTAATTATAAGAAAGTCTATACACATTACACGTCATAAATTAAACCAATTGAACAAAATGTGTTCATTTACTTAAAGGCATTTCTATACATAACAAGCTATAATGGCAGTGAAAGAATAAAGAAAGTGTAAGGAATTGAAATGGTGGTCACAGAGAGAGAGCTTAGTCTACTTACTTTTTAAAAATACCTGCAGAAACAATACTTCTGACATCAACCTTTTAAAGTACTTTTTCTTCTTAGTAGAAAGCCAATGGCAATTTTTATTTTGTGCATAATTTTATTTGTGGGATCTGAAATTGTTTCATCTAAATGGTGGCAGAGGGATCAGATAGACATTACCTTACGAAGTGGAATAACTACAGGTTTTTATGATGCATTCTTACATTGCATTTCAACATTAGTAAGACCATTCTGATATCCAGTAGGGACTGCACTTACTATATTCTCAATGGAAAAAGCTTATGGCAAACTATGATAAATAAACTGGTTATAACAGAGTGGAACATCTCCCTTATGAGGAAAGGCTGAGGGAGCTGGGGCTCTTTAGCTTGGAGAAGAGGAGGCTGAGGGATGGCCTCATTAATGTTTATAAATATGTAAAGGGCGAATGTCGGGAAGATGGAGCCAGGCTCTTCTCAATGGTACCCAGTGACAGGACAAGGGGTAATGGGTGTAAACTAGATCACAGGAGGTTTCACTTGAATATTAGGAGGAACTTCTTTACAGTGAGGGTGACAGAGCCTGGCACAGGTTGCCTAGGGGGTTGTGGAGTCTCCTTCTCTGGAGATGTTTAAAACCCACCTAGACAAGTTCCTGTGTAACTTGGTCTAGGTGATCCTGCTCTGACAGGGGGATTGGACTCGATGATCTTTCGAGGTCCCTTCCAATCCCTAACATTCTGTGATTCTGTGACCTAATGTTCTCTAGGAAATAGCCCAGTGCTTGCACTGCAGAGGCTCATACAGTACTAGAATTTTGCAACAAACAAAAACAACCTAACATAGATAACTGCCAGGGGCTGCAATTAAATAATCTTTAAGATCACTTCCAATCCAACCCATTCCAAGACTCTATGCCAACTAAGCAAGTCCATAGGAGGTACATTATTTAGGCAGGAAAAAAGTGGATGGGAGATGAGAGTTCTTTTATATACTCAGAACAACCAATTTTCCTACTTTCAGGAACATGAACTTTAAAGAAGCCTGTGTGAAGCCATCATCATATCTCTATGTTCTTGCACTACTTCTTCCTGGGGTAGACTTAATTTTCTTCGTAACAGCTTGTGTAGTGCTGTGAGTTTGGATGTGTGATCAAAACAGTGTAGATACCACAAGGATGTTTCTCTTATTGCTGAGCAGTGCATACAGCGTCACAGCCTTTTCTGCTTCTCACACTGTCTCATCAGGGAGTAGGCTGTGGATGCACAAGAAATTGAGAGGGGACACAGCTGGGACAGCTGACCCCAACAGACCAAAGTGACATCCCTTACCATATTACACTGTGCTCAGCAATAAAGACTGGGGGAAAGAAGGAGGGAGGAGGTTCAGCATCATGGTATTTGTCTTCCCGTGGGAAGTAGCAAATTAATTCCTTGCTTTTGTGCTCCTTGTCCGCAAGGCTTTTGCTTTACCTATTAAACTGTCTGTATCTGAACTCTGGAGCTGCCTCGCTTTTACACTTTCAATCCTCTTGCCCATCACAGTGCAGGGGATTGTGAGTGAGAAGTTGTGTGGGGCTGAGATGCCTACCTGGGCAAAATCTATTATATGAGAACTATAATAGTTTTCTGCATAATATATGCCTTCATTGGTGTCCTGGTTTGCGTTAGAACAGAACAATTCTGTTCTATGATTTTTATTTTTCAGCTAAGTCTGTCTAAGTTAGCAGCATGTTTACCAGACAGAGTCTGGTTCTAGCAGTGATAATGCTCCATGTTTATAGTTACTACCAAGGATTGGTATGCGAACCAAGGTCACTGCTAGATTTTGTGTACCACATGGGGGGTGCAGAAAAGTAAAGGCTGCACCTTCAGGGAGGAGTGAACAGGACAGGTGACCCTAAATTAGCCAACGAGGTATTCCATCCCATATATGTCATATTCTGTGTAAAGCTAAGGGATCATGAAGGTCTCGGCCCCTTCTTCTCTTGGCCCTTTCGCCATTTTGCCCTTTTTCTGTTTCTCTGAGATCAAGCTGCTCTCTCGGCTTCAGGACTCTTCCTCGCTCGGTTTGGCCTTGGCAGCTTCAGCTTTGCCCTGAGGCTTCCGGCCCCGGTCTCAGCCCCCGGCTCAGGCCTTGGCTGGGCCCCAGGTTCTGGGCCGCATCCCTGAATCCAGCTCCCGGTTCCCATCTGGTGCTGGGCCCTTCCACAGCATCAGTGGGGATGGGGACTTATTTACCATCGGGGGGCTTGGGTTCAATAGGGGCTTTGTACATATTCGTATATATTTACTTTTTATTATTATTGTTATTACTATTTTCATGTTTTAGTAAAGCTGTTCTAGTTTCCTTTCCTAGTTGATAAGTCTCTCTCCTTTATTTCCTTTCTTCCCTTTTTGGGTGGGGAGGGGGAGAGAGCGTTCTGCTGCAGATTTGGGGGTGTCCTGACCCCAAACCATGACAATTAGTAAGCAGTCTTGTAGATCAGATCCACTTTTACCTGATCTTGTAGTATATGCTGGGTTTACCACTGGTACCAAGAGAATTGATAAAAAAGCTATGTAAGGTGTAGGAGAATTATTTTTATTAGGAAATTCCTGAAGGTCCTAATGCTTATGAAAAATGTATAAGGAAGCAAGAGTGTGATGAAATATTTCCTAACCGGAGAGCGTCAGAAAGCTCCCATAAGCTTTTAAATACTGCTATACTGTCTGTGGCATAGATTTTTTTAATGCATTAAATGTCTAGGTAAAACTGAAATTAAAAGTACACCCATGATTTATATTTGCATTTATTTAAAACTGATTGAATTCATGATTACTAAATCAAAGATTATATTCTCTGAGTAGAACAGGCTCTCTGTTGCTAAATGATGCACACCTATACGTTTTTCTACTAAACTAAAATTCTACAGGTATTATCAGCAACGTGTCCTTCCTTTTATTTGCAATTATATATATGGAATAGGACAAATTAATACTCTCGGGCCAGAAGCATTTACTTCTCTGACTCTGGAATTTACTGCTACTAAAGAAATAATAACAATTTTATTATTATAACAGCTGCAATTCTTACTTTTGCAGAGATAGGGATTTTCTACTGGACTGTGTTAGAAGTTGCTGAACCACGTAGCCCAAGAGAAGAGAGGCTGCCATGGCTCCATTTTCCTGGGTCTAGTCAGTGGCAAGTCTGAGCACATACTCCTAATAGGCACACCCCCCACGCTCCCCATGTATGTATACACAAATACATATATATATGAATATGTACATGGCCAACACACAGATCAACATAGACACAAGCAAGCAAGCAAACACAGATGGCATGAATAGTGTAATCCTGTCCTCCCCTCTGGCATGGGTCCCTATGACCCTCTGAGATGTGACTCTTGCTGCACAGGGGGCTTTCTCACCCAGTAAGAGAGTTAGAAATAGAGCTTAGTGAGAAGACAGGAGAGACTGCGCTGATCAGGCACAGGGTGTAGCCATGCAAGTGTACTGACCAGCAGCGTGTTTACACAGGACTAGCCCTATTTACCTCCTCATCCCACTATTTTTCTACACTTGCATATTCCCGTGTCACCTCGATCTCCTCCTGTCTTTGGTTCTTGCCCTAAACATCCCATAATAAGCCCTGTACAATCCCAAAATGCTTTTCCTATTATGCATAACATAATGTGCCTTGTATCCCAGCCAGTAAACCCCTCAATCTGCAAGGTGATGCACAGAGCTTTTTGGTTGCCTGCCAAGGTGTCCCCCTCACCTCACGGGGCTGTGGTTCCCCTGGGCCAGCCCTGGGCAGGGACTCCCATTGGGCTCCCTTTGTCTGACCTGTTTACTGGCACCTCTGTGCCTCCTCACCCACCCACGTGCCCCTGAGCTCCTCTGTGTATGTGGAGATGGAGCCTTTAATCACCTAACCTAACCTACTGTAAACAGAGATTAAATATCACTGTTGAAATGGTGCCAGTGGTGCTCATTCAGGTCTGCAACGCCAATCAATAGAACAGGTTCAAGGCAGGGAGTAAACAGAAGCAGCCTGAAATCAGCGCAAACTGTAGGACTGCACAGGTACAGGGAATCAAGGACACTGACACAGACTTACCTTAACCACGATGAAAATAAACACCATGAATTTCCACTAAGGAACTCAGGCTCAGAGTACTTATTTGTAGTCTTAGAGACAGAGGTTAAGATCCTTAACCATTAAGGTTAAGATCTTAAGATCCTTACCTTAATGAGATTCCTCTCCCCTTTTCTGTTTACCACTACAGACAAACCTTCCTATCTATACCTAAGCAGCTCTTCCCCAGGTTCAGACCTCACCACCATGGGAAACATCAGCATTTCCAAGTCAGGTCTACTCCAAAACCTTGCTGAGGCACCACTTGGTCACCCAGTCAACAGAGCAGGCACAGCACCTTGGAAACACCTGTATTCGGTCTTTGTGTTTTCCTGAGAGCTCATGCAGCAGGACTGTTCTCATCAGACACAACCGCGCCTCCTTCACTCGAGAAACACAAGCAAGGAGCTTTCACACTAACAAAGATCCGATGACATTCGTATCTATCTGAAACAGACCTCCTGGTGTTATTTATGCAGCAACACAGCCGGGCTTGCCCGACCAGGGGATGGGTTCGTGGGATTGTAAACCGTGACAGGAATGCAGCCTTCCCAATGAGCCTGCCAGTTACCCGGTACGTGCACAGCGCTCTGAAACCAACAAAAATAGACACGCTGCCTACTGGTGGATCGCAAAAATATCAAGGACGCCCTTGATAAGGCAGAAGCGTGTCCTGGCGACCTTGAACGCGGCGTCTCTCCTCCTCTCTCCCTTCCCAGGCGCAGAGCAGGAGCCTCCGGCAAAGCAGCTCCCCCTGCCCCGCACAAACCAACCCCTGCGTGTTTCGGGGCACGGGAGGAGGGAAGGAGAGCGCTGGGCCCCAGCGCCAGGGATCAGAGCGGGTTTTTCTTCCAAGCACACACACTCAGCTCTCCGGCCGGCGGCTCGGCAGAGCCGGCCTGGTACGGCCGGGCCGAGCAGGGCAGGGCAGGGCAGGGCTGGGCAGAGCTGGGCAGGGCCGAGCAGGGCAGGGTACGGCTGGGCAGGACAAGGCAGGGCCGAGCAGGGCAGGGCCGAGCAGGGCAAGGCCGGGCCGTGCCAGGNCTCTGGGCCGCCACCAGCAGCCGCTGCGGGAGGGAGAGAGGAAGATGCGCTGAGCCAGTCGCTGGAAAGGTGAGCGGGACCCGCCGGGGTCGTGTGCGGGGGCGGGCGGCGAGCGCTGCGGCGCTGCCCGGCGGGGGAGATGCGGCGCTGCCGGTGCGACCCGCCCGCCCCGGCTCTGCAGCCGCTGCCGGGCTGAGGGGGACCCTGCAGGCTGCTGTAGGGCCGAGGGGGGCCCTGCAGGCTCCCTCCGGGCTGGGTTGGGGGCCCTGGAGCCTGCTGCCGGGCTGCGTGTGCGCAGGCAGGGTCTGGTGAAGCGCGTAGCTTCGTGCCGCTGCCTCCTCCTGTGGCTCCCTCCAAAGCAGAGAGGCTGCCCCTCAGAAGCGCCAGTGTTGCCCATATCTGTCATTGCCAGGATGTGCGGTGGCTCAGCGCCAGCAGCTCTGCCCCAGCGCTCTGCCCGCTCCCGGGCCGCTCCCGGGCTGCCGCCGCTGCCCCGGCCGGACGGGGCCGGGGTTGCTCAGGACGGGCAGGGCCGGGTACGCTGCGGCAGGTGCGGGGCTGGCGGCGGGTTCCGCTGCCTCCTCCAGCCCGCTGTGCCTTCCTCCAGTGGCGGGGAAGACATCTTGGGGCCGGAGGGTGTCAGGGGAGCAGAAGCAAAAGCCGATGTTGTCTCGTTTATGTTCCTGGATTTGGAAGCCTCTCCACAGGAAACTAAAGGGAGTGTAGAGTTGGGGAACCCACCATTATACCCAAATGGATTCTGTTGACTTTTTCGGGGACTTATGTCAGTGATTTATTTTTTTTTCTTCTTCTTCCATTTTTGTTACCTTGGGACAAACGAAATAGCAGAAAATTTCACGTGCCTTTGTTTGCTAAATGAGTTGCTCATCGTATCACCTGTGGAAGTGGAAAAACAAATACATGCAGCATTGTTGCTTGGCCGTTGACATTGCACATTGTTTGTAGTACATACATGGGTCTTAACATTCGATGAATGATCTTTCGGATTTGAGTAGAAGGAAAAAATCTGCCTGGCGTATGTCTCTGCCTGGTATGTTGGTGATTTGGGGGTTTGTTTTTAATTTGTTCTGCTCTAGAAAAGATTGCTCTAACGCAGGCACGTCAATAGAGGAGGTTGGCATGCAGCGGCAGATCATTAGAATGAGCACTGTCTGCCTGTCCTGGTGGTTAATGGCTCTGTGTGGTTTGGTTTGGAAGTCAAAATGATTGTGCCTCTGGGAAGAAAAGGTTAGGGTATTAATCTGTTCTTAATGAAAAAAAGAAGCGGGATATTAGAAGGTAAAGGTTATTTATTTACATCTTAAAGGATCCTGTTATCCTGTGTGATCATAGAGCAGCTCCCACAGTTGTGGGATCGCCAGTTGTGGTTGAAGCCTCTAGTCATGGTGCTTGAGTGACAGAAGGGAGGTAGCAGGCAATTGCTTAGTCTGTTGTCATTATTTCTTGTAAGATGTTTAAATACATGTATTTCCCTCAGTACTGTTGCTGGGTAGGCAGAAGGCGAATGATGGCTACAGAGAAAGGAAATATATAAAAGAGAGTTGAGGCTTCACGAGGCTGCAACACAGAGTGACTAGTGAAGTGCAGTGTAAGAAATTGATTCAACAGACAGATATTTGCTCTGAACAGTCATTAACTATCACCCCATAAGCTTGTTCTTTTTAAGCACTCCACAGCACATCCCATGTATACATTTCAAGCTAAAAAAAAATTCTTATTCTATCAAACTTGTGTCTTTTGTCTACTAAACATTTACTTTGACATTTACTTTGTTCCTGTGAAACACTTAGAAGTCTGGGTCTATCTCTACTGTTTTTTCCTTTTTAGAAAAGAGCCTGGCTGGCTGTGTCAGTGATTACAATGTACTTATTTGCTGATTTCTCCTCTAAGTGCCTTTGACTGGAAAAAGAAACCCTATAGCTGAGTTCAGATACTTCTTGTGTTAGTCCACCCATTCTCTATAAAGTCAATTTCTTCACTGAGCAGAGCATCAGGCAGTGGTTTCCCATTCTGCTGTTGCCAATACATGTAGTAGGAGTACTCATGAATGTTGACACAACATTAACACAGTAAATTTAGCTCTTTGTGCTTCCTGGCTAACCTCAATAATGTTTCTGAGACTGTTGGTTAATATTTGTTTTTTTTAAATGTGGCAGCAGGGATGGTGGACTAGTTGACTAAGAGCTGTACATTATTGTAGACGTGAATGTACTTCTGATTTTCCGATTGATTTGTCACTGAAAACTTGAATTGCTTTTGTTTTTATCTTACATGTACTCTAAAGACAGGTGATGTAATCAAGTAAAACGCAGTGCATGTGTCCGTAGAAGAAAATGTATATCTAAAAAAGTGTCTGTCTACCTCTCCTACAAAGACAGGCTGAGGGAGCTGGAGTTGTTCAGTCTGGAGAAGAGAAGGCTTCGGGGAGACCTAATAGTGACCTTCCAGTACCTGAAGGGAGCTTATAAGAAGGCTGGAGAAGGCCTGTTTACAAAGGCTTACAGTGAAAGGATGAGGGATAATGGCTTTAATTAGAAAACAGTAGATTTAGATTGGATGTTAGGAAAAAGTTCCTTACCATGAGGGTAGTGGAACACGGGCACAGGTTGCCCAGAGAGGTAGTTGAGGCCCCATCCCTAGATTCATTCAAGGTGAGGCTCAATGAGGCTCTGAGCAACCTGCTCTAGTTGCAGATGTCCCTGCTCACTGCAGGGCAGTGGGGCTAGATGACCTCCAGAGGTCCCTTCCAACCTAAATGATTCAATGAATTATCAGTGTGAATGTAGTTCAGTGGTGTAATTGATGTAAATCCATTTCCTACAGCCTTCTCTCCCAGAACTCCTCTTCATCCTTCTGTTATAGTAACTTCCATACCTCTGCCAAGCAAAGAAAAGCATCTTTATTGTCGTTAAGCTGGGACAAGAGCCCCACTGACTGGTAGAACAGCCAAGCTGGCCAGCTGGTTGATGCCAGACAGACTGGGTAGCAGCTGAGATTTAGCTGCTTTTTCCTCAGAGAGTCTGCTATTTTGGAACTCTTCATCTGGGTTAGTTCTTTAAATTTGTAAGAGCTTAATTATCTTTGAGATTTCTAGGCCACAATCAGCCTTTGAACCAGTAGGTTCA
>WEIS01038280.1:887-31306 GCA_013389965.1 Todus mexicanus | reverse complement strand
TCCTTCCCATTCCACAGCAGGGGTGAGGGCGGGGGGGAGGAAAGTGGTGAGTGAATGGCTATGTGGTCTTTAGCTGCCAACAGAAGTTAAACCACAACACTAGAACTATGGATACTGTCTGAGATTCAGTTTAGACCCATGCAGGGGGCAATTAAGTTGAGATAGAGCTATGTTTGTATACATTTCATGCCTGCATGAACAGAAAGAGGGAGGAAGGGCATAGGGTATGAAGGCCTATCCCAGAGTATGGCTTAGATAATGATAGACATAGTGCTGTAGAGCAGTAGTCATTCTGTGATTAAGGAAAAAAAAAGACTGATTTTAAGTAAACATTTTATAAACTCATGAGAAGGCTTATGTGAGACAGTTGCAAAACCAACCAGGAATAAAATGTGGGTTTTCAAGAGCCCCTTCCTATTGTATCCTCTTTAGTGTTTATCTAGATGATTTCTAACCGTTTCTCTTGATTCTGTCTTATGACAACTTTTTTGTTAATTATTTTGTTGTGTTGTGCCACTGTTACTAATGTTGTAGTCAGGTAGTTTTTAAGCATTTTGGCCTTCCCTATGCTCTTGAAACAGGAAGGTAAAACAAATCTATAGTCACATGCTCATTTGTTCTTTCTTTCTCAAAAGCTTGTGCTGCTTTATAAGGTAACTTCCCTTGCCTTTTTTACACGTTATTTTGATATGGCTGAACACTTTTAACCTGACTTTCTAGGAAAACAAGATTATGTGATTGTGCATCTGCTAATCTTTCCTTATGATCCCTGAATTCATTGGCCTGTTTCATCCAGATTCGACCAACAGGGAGAAAAATTTGAAATACTAGGTTTCTGGGAAAAAAACCCCAACAACCCTTATCCAGACAGCTGGGTAAAGGAGTGAGCCTGCTAGCAGGAAGGCTGCAAGACCTCACTCTTACAAGTTACCTTAAAATCCACATGAGAAGTCATCCTGTAGGCACAAATCCAGAGGAAACAGGCTTTACTGCTACAACTTCTCAGATCCTTCAAACTTTCCAGCCCCTACTGTGTGGCAGCACCTGGTGGTGGCATCGAGGCTTTAGTCCAGGAGAACTGGTGTTCTCAAGGTTTGGTTGAGAAGTGTCAGCTGACTGTAATGGTAGTGTAGACGTGGTGCAGTGGTGGAACATTTAATGAAAATGGCCAGCATAAATCAAGTCTTTGTGATGGTGTTTATGAGTGTCTGTTACCTTCTTCAGCTCTTGTACGTTTTCCATGTTGTCGCTCAGGTTCTAGTGGTTTTAGTGGGGTTTATTTCCTTGTTTCAGAAATGTTGCTACTATAACAATACCTTTTTTTTTTTTTTAAAAAAAATGTTCTTCTATTTCTTGGCAAATCCTGATTTCACTCTTTTGTAGTTTACAGACTTAATTAGTCTGATGGGTGAGAAAACATGACAAACACAAAAAGCAATGCAAGAAAAACACATGAAACTCAAGACTATTGCTGAACTAATGGGATACAGATGTGAATCATTCTTGGTCCCAGCTTTAAAGGACTACTGCTCAACCCCTTGTAAGAAAGTATCTACAGAAAGCATACTGAAAACTAGCATAGGATCACTTAGCAATAGTGAGTGATCAACATATATCCAAAGAGTCTCTGTTCAAAAATAAAAAATCTCTCATTAGTAGAGAAGATGGTGAGGACAAGAATATTTCATGGTGGTTCTTTTGTGAAGTGTGATTTTTAAGAACACAGGCTAATTATGTTGAAGTTCTGACTCTGGGAATTTTAATCTGAGTAATTTCTTGAAAACTTGAGTGTCTACCTTTGCCTGTCATTGCAGATGATGGAAGGTGGCCTAATCCTAGCCACAAGAAATGACTGTGAGTGAAATGATGGTAGGAGTAATGACATTACAGATGAAGCATGTTTCCATTAAAGACTGAAATTTAAGTTAAATAGCTCTGACTGTATTTACCACTGATGATAATGACCAATTAGTTCCTTTCCATAGGAAGGAGACTGAGAGCATGAAATACAGTATTCAGCATTTTTCTGTTACACGAATGCATTTCATGTAAACAATCTCTCCTCCTTCCTCTCTAAAAGGCTACTTCTATGCATAACTCACATACATTCTGCAACACTTTTATCCCTGTAGGTAATAGCTATAACTCAGTGGATGGTTTTATGCATATGAGGTAGAGTCAGAGCCTTCATCCTAAAGATAAACAAGATGAATCATACATCTTTGATCTCACAAACCCTCACTTTGTTTGCTAATGCCCAGCCAGTTGTGCACTGTTTTCCAGCTGTTGCAACATCATGCATTTGCACGCTAGCAACTGATGACTTGCAAACACGCTCTCCAGCAAAACTCCCAGTGACTCTACCCCTCATATGTCTATTGATGACATCACTTAACAAAATTGCTAGTGATTTTGTGATGCATTCCATTTGCAAAATCGAGATTTGCAAATGACTTCCCTTATTGTGGACTTACAGCTTCAAGATTAATGTTTATAAATACATGAAGGTCTGGAGACCATGGAAGTGTTGGGGAGAAGGTTGGAACTGGATGATCTTGGAGGTCTTTTCCAACCTTGATGATCTGACGATGATTATGATTCGATGCTACTTCGAGACTTTCAAAGGTTGGACTAGATGATCCTTGAGGTCCCTTCCAACCTGGTATTCTATGATTCTATGAGTCTCTTACCTCTGCATTTATAAGCAATATGCTGTACACCTGGCTAATAATAACAGCGTTTTATATGAGAACTGAATCAGACTGAGTACATTATTGGATCTGATGCTTTCTCCAGGACATCTCAAGTATTTTAAATCTTTGGCCAAAGCCAACAAGCAAAAAGTCGTATCTTAATTCAGTTCCATAAGCTTCATTTTAGCAATTTTCCTAGCATTGAAGCGAATAGGAGCAGTGTGTTCCTTTCAGGTGCCAGAGTTAGCTCTAGAGCTTTGTACACAGAGCAATACATCTCTGACCTGCTGTCACGGGCAGGTTGGTTTTGAGTTTGTGTGGGTCTTCTCTGGGCAGTGGTCTGTTCCCTGTGGTGGTGGCTGGTCTCCCATGGTGGCATTTGCCTGCACGTCTGCCTGTGTCACCATGGTGTTGGGTGGGCTGGTGCCATGGCTGGTGTTCCCACAGTGGTGGGTGTCACTGAGCACACACTCAGCTTTCACAGGCAGCAGCCTCAATCCTCATGCCTGCAGTCCTATCTGCAGCCGTGACCACAGTATTTTTAGCTCGTGATTTTCACTCTCACATGCATTTTGTGAGTTTCTGTGGGCATAAGGATTTTCTGTGAGATGTGCAGCAATTTGACTAGAGGATTGTGGAGAGGTGCTCACGAAGCCTGTTCTATTTATGCTGTCCACTCTTCAGGCGGAACTGGGCTTTTCCTGGTCACACCACATAATCTGAGTCCGTCAGACCCCCAAGCAGTGTTCTTTCTTACACTATGGGCGTGTTTAAGAGACTTACAACATATTTTTTGTTGTGTTTTGTATGTAAATATCTACAAGTAGCTTTAATTGCAATCTTGGGCAATTGATAATTTCCTTCTAGTGTTTTTCAAGGGAAGTCAGCTTCTGGTCTTCATTGTAGGGAGCAGGCGCACCATAAGCAGGGGTGGGAGGGCTATGGGTTGATCCAGAGCTAGGAAGGGCAGCACAGCATCACAAGAAGGGGCTGTCTCCTTGTTTTAATGGTAAACATATTGGCACTTCAATGTCTTCATCTGCAGATCACTTTGGCAGAAATTAAAGACACCTTTCCATGCAAATGGTTCTTAGAAGTTTGAAGAAAGGGAGGATGTGTGAAAGATCACCTCATGAGGCTGGTCAGTTACTAGAATTGTTTTCAAAGTTTTGGTCATCTCACATGGTCTTTCTGGCTCTTGCTAAAGCAGGAATACTTTTGCAAACACAGGAGGTGAAGCTTGCTTGCTTTTGTTTTTTGTTTTTGGTTTTGGTTTGGTTTTTTTTTTACAGAAGCCAAATGTGATTCTGTGTATTCTAGTCCTGAACTGCTGGTGCTTCAGCATTAAACAAGTCACATAGTTTGGATACTGAGATGCCAATTAAACTACCCTTGGGAATATTAACAAGAGAACTCAGGTGAACAGTATTGCAGGATATCATGTGGAATGTAGCTGCTAAATGAGAGCATCTTTTGGGCTGCTGTTTCTGTGATGATAATTGAAAAATAGTTGTGCTTTTAAACTAACCTATAAGACTCATATAAACCCATATATGCCATAGTGTCAAGTGCTAGAATGAAGTCAGCGGTAAATAAAGGGATCAAAAACCAGGCGATCTATTTGCTAAAAAGCAGTCACTCCTTTAGAAGTGTTCATGACGTCTGTGCTGGTGAGGATGCTTATTTGTAATTTTCCAGAATTAGATTTGAACCCATCCAGAGTGGGCTCAAAGTGGGAAGAAATATCCAGTGTTATTTTGGGAGGAACAAAGATTTGTTGGTATGCAGGTCAGTGCTCAGAAGAAGCAGCTTTATTTATTTAGGAGACTCTTGTCATGGGTAAAAACAGTGTGTAGAAAGATTTTAATGTCCTCCTCACTTATTGATTTTTTTTTTCCCATAAATTTGAATTTAAGCAGAGTAATACTGCAGATAATTTATCAGATTGTCCTAATGTCTCTATAGTGTACTATAGGGAGCAACACAAGATCGATGGCAGCACAAGATAAGATAATGTGCAGGCCGACATGTAGCTTTTGGTATTCTTCAGGCCCATAATATGGGCTTCAACTTTGTTTTATTTGTGTGGGGGTGTGGGCTTGTTTTTATAGTCACCAAACCTGTTAGTGAGTGAGGCAGTGATTTATGCATTTTTTTCTTCAATCTCTTGACAGCATGTATGATTTTTTTAGGGGGATTTTCTACATATTTCATGATTTATTTTACTGTCTTATGTTGTCTTTTCACTTTTTAAAATAACTGTTATTTCATATTTTGGAGGACTGAAATATTGTTTTCTCCTTCTTCCTCCTGTTGTACAGACATTAAGTGGACTACCTTAGTTTCAGGTCAGATAGCATTTCATCGGGATAGCAAAATGACTGCAAGCATTCATCCCCTGTGGATGAAATCTTAGCTGGCAGCATTTCTGTCTCCCACCTTGAAAAGTGGCAAGACAATTACTGGGATCCTTGGAGATGGGCTTTAAAGCTGGGCATAATCCAGTGGTGAATGAAATGCAGAACCATCCAAATCAGTGACATTTAACCCAACCACAAGTCAGTCCAGGTGGCAAGATAAATTAGTACTCAGCTGTTTCCAGCTTGTTGTCCTGGTTAGTGCTCAAAAATACAAGAAACAGTTTTGGCACCTCCTGTGTTATTTTTGTACGGGTGCACGGGCTTGTGTAAACACACTTCATTCTGTATTCAAATCTTCTGGTGTAGGTAAACTTTGAAAGCATCTGTATTTCATTTCATGCTCCTCTTAAAACCAGTTGTTCTTTCTGGAGAGAGAGCACTCACCTTTCCCTTTGCCTTT
Source organism: Todus mexicanus (assembly GCA_013389965.1). Classification (NCBI taxonomy): domain Eukaryota; kingdom Metazoa; phylum Chordata; class Aves; order Coraciiformes; family Todidae; genus Todus; species Todus mexicanus. The sequence continues at coordinate 25,793 of WEIS01038280.1, read as the reverse complement.
CATCCTTTCTCCTTTTATTTGTACAAAGAAATTGCATCACTCAGTTGTGACATTTCAGTAGTGGATGCTACACTCTCATTTTAACCAAAAGCATATTCTTCTGAAATAAAACCTAGATATATTTACTTGTCAACAGATACGCTCTATAACTTCCATAAAGAGGATTGAATGATAAAAATAATAAAATATGTGAAGCACTTAGGTGTTTGTGAAATCTACCCTTAAAAAGAGCAGCAAAAGGCAGCAATCTCTTGTGCCAACCTCTTTTATCTCTTCCAAAGCTATTTCTCATTTACTGTAATGTTTAACAATTCCATTTTACAGTGTGCTTTTGATTCTTAACGGGGAAAAAAAATTACTTAAGAAAAAACAACTTGCAAATCCAAGACCAGGCGTCTGTTTGTGTGCAGTTCTAAATGAAGCCTTACCATTTCTTAACTAATGAGGATCTTTTCCATGTGGAATAAATTCTTAGTACTTAGCAGCATTAGTAATGCTTAAAAAAAAAAAGTATTTAAAATGGTTCAGTTGCCAACTGCTTTTGACTGTCTCAGTAAGACATTGAAACAGACCTTCTGCTCTAAATTAATAAGGCCAATCACAGCCACACAAAGCCCAGAATGACCGATCATTCTTCTGGTGTCCTCGCTATCTTCACTGAGGTCAGATAAATCACTTTCAAGCTGTTAAATCAATGATCATAAATTAGGGCTCTGTTTTTACAGCGCCTTGTGGGAAATTCTCATGGTTAAATTAATCTAACAGCTGCAGCAAAGAGCACCTCCCACAAGATCATGGCAAAAGTTCTCCCCCCACAGCCCCCACTTTTTTTTTTTTAAAGGGGAAAAAAGACTGAATTTTTATTTTTATTTTTTTTACCTAGCGCACAAAATGGAATCCCTCTGTCTATCCCTGCTAATTCGTGTTTCAATTGTACCCAGCTGTTTAAATTGCACTGTGCAGAGATTGCCTTGATCCCCAGGTGCTGGTACTCCATCTGTGCTGCTCTGAGAGACTATTTACAGCAGAGGTTAGGCCAGCGATTGCTGGGATGGAAAACTCATTTCTCAGCCTGGCTTTTATTTACACTCTTATTAAAGATCCTTTCACTCATGTTGGAATGGCAGCTAGTGGCTGCAGTGAGCGCTTGGCATTGAGCCAAGCAGCAAAATTACCATGTCGATGAAAGATAGCCTGCTTCCATTTTAACCTTTCACTGTTCTCCCCTTTCCATCTATATTTGCATGAAGAAGGATGATTATTGAAAGAGATAGGGGGACAAAGGGATGAGAGAATCCTTGTCAGCTGAGCTTTTCAAGGGATTAAACCAATGGTTTGTGACCAATTTGGAAAAATCTTTGCTGCCTTATTAATTTCCTACTCCTTTCCCTTAATTGCTATTAGAGTTTATTTTCACATGAAGCAACAGAGTTGTTCATGTCCTTCCCCCATTGCTTCCCTGTGCCTCCTTGTGAACGTGACCCTGGGATATATTTGCAATGTTGAGGTTCCTACTTCATCCCCAATGCAGGTCACACAGAGCCACAGCAACACCCTCAAAGCATTTTTTTCCCTGCAAATATGCCTCAGAAATGAATCGCCTTCCTGGGAGCAAGTGGCTTGTTGCACACAGCCTGCTGTGTTGCTGGGGGAGGGCAAGGGAGAGTTGGAACAGTTGCTGGGGGAGACTGGTGTGCAGTCATTGTTACGGCCCTAGATACATTTAAAAATTCTGAAGGAATAAATATTATTTTTAAACCTCAGCACATTTGTTTTTTGGGGAGCAACACAAAGATTGGTGAAAAGAAAATACACGTCAGCTGTTGCGTGACAACAGCCAACATCGTTGAATGCCAACCATAGCTGAGCATGAGGAAGCGACCCCAAAATCTCAAGCCTTTCTACCAGGTTCCATTTGTGAGGCACACCATGACCTTAAGTACTGCAGCACTGCAGGCAAAGCCATGCTTCACCTGCTTCCAGGGCAAAAGGACAGATGAGTCTGTCCATTTTCCATTTTCCCAAGTGGAGAAGCAGCAACTCTTCTGAGAGGCTCTTCTGAGCCGTGTTTTGGGTAGTGGGCAAATACCACTTTTGTCACAAAGACAAAGAAAAAAAGAGGATATACCCTGAACTATTTAACCCTCCACTTAGGTGGTTGTGTCCTACCATTGTTTAGCCACTGCTTAACCTTGCAGGTCCCCAAGAATCTTTGTCTCCACTAATCACCAGGAGGCTCAGATGGCTTCTGCTTGCCAGGGGTAGGCAGCTTCATAGAACCAAGCCATCTGATGGTGCATTCCTACGACTTGTGGATATAGGAAGCTTTTCACTATAGAGGTAGCTGTCAACACCTCCAAAGAATGAACAAAGCTGAGTTATTCCGACTTCAATTTTTAAAACTTGGTTTTGTTCGTGTTAAGAATGAGGTACCTGGAGAAAAGGGTGCCTTGCTATTTCTTCCCCACTAGTCCTCCTAAAAGGTGAAGGATTTGTTAACTGAGGAACAAATGTATACTAAGCTGTGTTCTGGGTAACTGACAGCTACAATAGGTGTATTTACAGATCATGGTTTGCTTTCAGCTCCTGGAACAGGCACAAATGGATCACATTTTCCAGCATCTTAGTTGCTGTTCTAAGTTCTTTGCTATTTTTTTTCCTATATGCATCCATATATGAATATATATCAAGTTATAAATGCATTATTCTACAAGTGTTTATGTGTCAGAACTCAGTCTGTGCTGCATAGCTGACTTCAGGTTAGTCGGCTGTTGTCTCCCCCATTTCTTAATTGACCAAGTACCCCAAAGTCCCACACTACCTGCTTACCTAGTGAAGCCAGCACCAGGGAAATCTTGCAGGAGCAGTAGCAGAGAAGCACTACAGGGGAATTTTACATAACCGTAATTCTTTCTTTTTTTTCTCCTTCCTTTTTTTTTTTTTTTCCCTTCCTTTGGCTCTAAACAGACCTTCCCTAAAAACACCATTCTTAGAAAAATGTAACCGCAGCATGATTTACTGTCTGAGTATTGTGTTTAATATTTTTCCCATTCATAAAATACTTGTACGTCTGGACATAAGACTAAGTTTGAAGGGTGTGTTTTGATTCTTGTCTGCCTCATTTAAACTGCTTCTATGCTGGTGCTCAAGCAGAGGAGGGATACGAATGATGTTCCAGCTCTTCTAAGATATTCTGAATTCCCAGATGCAAAATTCAAATACATGAGTGCTGGTGAAAAACAAGAACTAGGAGGGGGTGCAAAAACCAGCAAAGTAAATTTATTTCTTTTAATTGGGAGCAAAGTGAAGGGAATCCTCAGAAAATGCAGCTTAAGAAGTTTGTATTAGAAGTTTGTTCATTCAGTACCTTGATCTCAGCTACATGAGATGCAGTTGACATTTGGCTGACAAAGCTCTAGGGAAGGCTGGAGAAAGGTAAGAAATAAGACATTTAGCGCAATTAGCTGCCGTATCAACCCAGGAATGAACGTAAACAGCCACACTGTGGAGACGAGAGGATCTTTCAGAAGCAAGGTCTAAAGTGCTCTTGGATGTAGCAATTCCCTGCTCTTTGTACATTCTTTGGCAGTTCCCTATTTGAGTAATTGGTTTGTCTGCTTCTAGATCCTGGAGAACTGCAGCTGGATTTGGCTTCTTCTTGCCTCCCCTTCCCCACGCTGGTACGTGCTGTGATGTAGCGCTGTGCTGTGGAACAGCTGCCTCAGCCCACATCCGCTGAGGCGCTCCAGCTGCAACAGGCTGAGGGATTAAAAATTAAACTAACACACATTTAAGAGATCTGGCTGGGCAGAGCCAGTCTAAACCTTTGAAGAGGCTGAAATGAGTGCAGGTGTGTCTGTTGCTTTTACATCTGAGCTTTAGGATGTCTTACATCGGGCAGAGAAATGCTGCCTGGTTAGGAACAATTTGTGCTACTTGATGAGGTGACTGCCTAGCCATTTGTCTTCAGCAGTTACTCTCATGGGAAAACAGTGTCTTGACTTGTAATTTTACTCATGGATATCTTGCAGAATTTTGATATTCTTAAGTCTTACCTTCCTAAAGCAAAAACAGCAAAATGTCAAGTTTCTTTGCATACACCCCTGCCCCCCCCAATTGTAGCAATAATTACAGAAATAAGCATCGGCTGTCACATCAGAAGCTAAATGCTGCATCTGAGCTTGTGGGATAATCTTCACATCTTCCAGCCAGCCCCTCAGTTCCTGCATAGTAGTTTCCCTGGAGAATAACAGGGACAATGAACTGGTGAAACAACAGCTCAAAGAGTAGAAACCTCTAAAATCAACTTTGTCATCAGTTTCCCCTTTCAAATAGGAGAATTAACATACATGTAAGTTTTTGTTTTAAGCTAATGAGCAATGTTAGGTTAATGAAGAAATAATTTCCCTTTCTATGGGGCTTCCCTTTGGCTACCAGTGATTCCTGCTTTGCTGGTGATGCTCTGTCAGCACCCATAGGAAGTGAGTGGTGGGGGAAAGTGAATGATCAGGGATCTAGTGGCATATCTGAAACAGCAGTTAACTATTTACTTCAAAATGTTTTAAACCAAAGGGGAACACAGTAAGGAGAAGGAAGGAAAATAGCACCCATAGCATAAATGAAGATACTCTGTTGGAGTACAGCCTGTTGGGAAACGCCTTAAGCTACCACAGACAAGAAGAAAACCCAACCAATCCAGGGATGACTGTGAAGCTCAGGGACGATGCCAAACCATTAGAGCTCGTTGTAGTGCCTCTTTACAGAACACCACCATAGGCATTGCCTTCTATTGCTTAAGGGAATAAATACTTAGGGGCAAAGATAAGGACATATTGATCCTTTAGAGCCCAAGAAGCTATGCACTAGTACACCAAAGAAAAAGAATGTAGTTCTAATCTTAGGTGGCCTCAGATTCATGCAGTTTCAGATACCTCATCTCTCTATGCATCTAAATAATCAGTCTTAAATTAGCTGCAGTAAAGATATAATTACTTTGTCTACTGCAGCTTCCTCTCTTTTCCCTTAGTATTTTGTGGCAGAGTGCTGTAGTCTATTTTTGCATGTTAAAAATTTATGATTAATTGTACTTAAATTATTAAGAGTCTCAAAATCACGTGTTATCTACCTGTAGACGCTTTTTGTCTACCTTGATCATACTGCTTTTTATTAACCTTGTCTTCAAAGCACAATTTCTCCTAAAATCAGTTTACGTCCCTAAAAAGTTACAGCATCCGTTGTTTTGCAAAGTAGAGGATTTTTTAAAAAAAGCCTTCGTCCTTCCTTCTAACAAGAACAGGATGTGCAGTAACTTTGGTTTATATAAGCCTTCCTGGAAAGCACAAGAGAAACTCTGGAATCAATAAAAGCTGCAGTGTAATAGCATAAAGTAGTAAACTTTTTGTGAAGGTACATTGCTCTACGAGGATCCATTAAGATGATGAAACTTCAGGCTTTGGTTTTTACAGAAACCGTACAAAATATAATAAATTACTGAGATTGTTCCCTTATGTTGCTTTAGTTAACCGAGCAGATTCAATAGAATACCGTGAATATATTATTTGGCTAAGCACTTAGTATTGCCTACAGGAATTACAGAAACTGATGTCCAAATTTGAAGAGTTCTATCTACCACCTAAAAAAAATGAAAATGACAACCTTTACTTGACCTACAAGCTTACAGAATTTAGGGCATAAGAGCTATGAAAGCAATAGGATGATGCGGAGCAAGCCCCTTTAGGTTCACTTGACATGCACCAGTTCCCTGTCGCTGCATGCTACCAACACTTATTTATTCAGCTGACACCAGTGAGCCAGGCAAAGCTGTGCCGAAGTTTTATTTGCACAGCAATTTTAGGCTTGACACAGTGGTCGGACAGCAGTAATAAACTGTAGGACTTAACAGGAGAGTGAGAAGAACCAGAGTGAAAGTAACAGATCGCTTCTCTTTGCACTCTCCGTTATGCTCAGTGAAAGCAATGGGCGTATGCAGCATTTTAAAAAAAGGGGTAACACTAGAACAAATGTTTTCACTGCTCTTCCACTCAGCGTGAGGTGAAGTAGGAATGGGGAGAACCACTTGTGCTACAATGCAGTATTTCAAATACATAAACGGTAGATACAGGCGCAGCTCTCGTTCTCTTGCTGGCAACCCACGTGGGCATTGTCCGTGGCTCTGTGCTGGTATAATGCAAAGAGGCCAGTGTCAGTTCTTGCGTCTTCGGTACCTTCAAAACCATCTTTCTTTACTTAACTAAATAACCATGACAGCTTGCTTCAGCAGAACCTATGAATTTACCCTTGCTTTTATTCTAACATAAACTTGAGACAGTGATTCCTACAGAACTGAGGATGAGGGAAAACTTATTCTATGTTGTCATCTCAAAAATTACACCAAGTGTCTCATGTCACAGAGAGCTGATAGCTGATCACTTTACATAGATCTTCCCTGAGTCAGAACATGGCAACTGGCAGCCTCAGCAGCGAATTACAATCCGATGGCATCGCACAGCTCTCACACTTATCCTACAGATGAACTCTTCCAGATCAATCCATGTGCTACTGCACCTCAGAGGGATTTACTTCATTAAATCGAGAGTGAGACTTTTTGTCGGTGAATCATCCATTCCGTTGTAAAGCAGAGCGTGCTACTTGTCCATATTACACAATTAGTAACACACACCAAGACACTTAGGTACTCTTCAGGACAAAGGCAGGATAATAATGGTTATAGATATAGATGGATATATATATAATATAATTTAAAATTTTATTTTAAAACTTTGCGCATACACTTCTTCAGCATCCTCCTCTTTTGTTCATTGCACTGAAAAGTTTCAAAAAACACAAAATATATCCCTTTACTAAACATTTTTTGTTCTTAGGTTACAAAAAGATTAACATTTCACAGTCACAAAGCAGAAGTACATTGGTCCAAAACATCTTCCTCCAGCAGGTCCTCCGCTCTTCGGGACATAAAACCCAGACACTTTTACAGATCTCAAAACAAAATGACTTATCCAATGAAGGAAAAAAAGATGGTAGCTAATAGGAAAAAAAAAATAATCCCCAAATCCCAAACTAAAATAAGACACCTATGAAGAACACCACCAGCAATGGTAAAAAATAAAAAAGGAAAGAAAAGAAAAAAAGAATGAGTGGAGGTGGACAAGGGCATCCTCCTTCAAGTACATCACAGGTAGAAATACAGCAGCACAGTTATAGCATCATTTGGTCACTCTCTCTATGGTAGCCACATCACTACATCTTCATCTAAGACACATGGAGGAAGACTATTTACACATAAAAAAATGTCAGGGAGGAACAACAATTCCATACAGTTTGCAATTAATGTTCGATACAAGAATTTTGGAAGTATTTGTACATAAAATGTAAAATAAAAGCAAAATGCTGAGGCGGGAAGAAACACAGCAGCTTTGCTTGGAGTGTGTAGTGTTCTTTAAAAACGTAGCAAAAGTTCAAAGGCAAAATCTGCCCAAACATCAAGTGTAGTTCTTCAAATATATCCTGGAGGCATAGAGTCAACTGTACCTCACAGACTCCTCTTGTCATGTTCTAACATGGAAGTAACTTTAACTTGGAAATCCACTTCTAACTGCAGACTCTAGCCACTTTTCCTTTGGCTTGTTAGCCCTGACGTTTTTCAGAATTTATAAAAAAAAATTTCTCTGTTTCTCCAGCATGAGGCCACTCAACGTCAGCCCTCTCAGGCAATACGCTTTTGTTCTGTTCATGAAGGTAGTTACCATTGCCCTAACATACCAAAATACGGTTGTGTGCCTCGCTTGAGGTGTAAATGAAATTTTAGCTATCTATCTTCTTCATCAAGTAAGTTAAAAGAAGATCTTCAGCTGTAGTGCAAGAGAAAAATATTCAAAATGGCTGTACTATCTTCTGCAACAGTATTGACAGGAGGCTGGCAGAAACTACTTGGTTTTGAGTTTCTAGAAACTGGGCTGGACTAGGCACCAGACGACAGTGTTGCAACACACTGTCAGCTAACCTGAACTATACGATGCACTTCCTCCTTTCTTAGCTGTTGTCCAAGGAAGGACAAGAACGAACTTGCTTGACTTTCCAAGCAGTGCCTCTGTCCAGGCACAGCCACAGCACTGGGCAATAGCAATGCTAATATAGGTGCAAGTCAGCAGTGAGGTTCCTTGCTGCTAAGGCTTCAACAGTTTTGGATACTAAGGGAACTTCACTGTCAAAAAAACCCCCAGGGCCCTGCCAGCATCAGGCAGTAACTTAAATGATGTGCCAAGGATCTAAAATTTTGATTTGGTGCCTAACTTGCTCCAGTTTGAGGAGGTGAGCTGTCCCCAACATGGGAGCTTCATGTAGCCCTAGAGTAGCTGCAAGTCTGCACATGGCACTATCCATTCTGTGCCTACCTGAAAACTGGTACTTGTGCACCATGGATCCTCCCTGCCAGCAGTGGTTTCTAATGCTGTGAGTCCCAAAGTAATTCAACCTATAAAGGGAATTGGAAATGCTTTTAAGTATTCTTGATTCTCACATGGTATCTCCCCAATAAATGACTCCTGCCTCCTATGTATATGAGGCTTTGGGGTGTGTATGTATTTATATGATGCCTTAAAGCAGAGCACAGACCACAGCAGGCACACAAGAAGCTCCTACAGAAAGCAGATAGACGTGAAAGCCCAAGTACTAACTCAGCGTATCAAAGATGTACCAGAGACATTCTAGGGAGGGAAGCTTATAAATATGTAACAGGTACTTTGTCAAAGGGCAAAACAAAAAGCATCACAGCATAGTTTCAGTCACGTACATATGAGTAGGAAACTTTTTATTACTCAAGTTCTCAGAATTTATTAATTGATGCTAATGGATATTAATTGTTGTAACTGTACTTCTGCCCTTCCCAGGAGAGGGGTTCACAGCTAACACAACTTGATCTGGGCCCAGTCATTGCAGAGAAGCAAGCTGACTGATGGCAATCCCTCAGGTGAACAATAAACATAGTGGAGACTGATTCAAGAAGCCATACCTGTGGCTATAAGATTTTACTCTGAGAAGTCACCAACCAGTTTGCTCCCACCAAGTCACACACTCTGCTAGCCTCTCTCTCCAGGGTTGTGTTTAAAAACACCCGTGAACGCAAAGGTGCATTTTCCACTGCCTTAAAGTTTCACTTTTAAATTTTGGCAAATGCTATGCTGGAAATTTATTTCCACCACATTGTACTGAGTGGTTTTATAATGACTGGTTTGTGTCTTGACACCATGTTACCAAATAACGAAGACTAACAATGCATGAGCACTAAAATATTTGACTCGGGCTTGTAGTTGGTACCAGCAAGTACCAGCTGCTTTGCTGTTCAGCGATGAATCTGCTGGAACTGCCAGCATTAGTTTCTTTGTGAAAAAGGATGTGAATTATTGTAGGACTACGCACCTGCATTTGCAAAGAGACAAGAGGAGTTAGAGCATGAAAAGCATGTTTACAAGTTTATTAGGCCAAAAAGAAGTGCAAGAGAAGATCTCTTGCTTAAACTTTTGAAACATATGAGGGGCCATGTCAAAAATATTTGAGACTCCAAACCTGTCTTTTCACCCAGCTGCACAAAGAGGTAAAAGTAAACAAAACAACAGAAAAAAAGAACAGATAAAGCATGAAAACACATAATCAGATATGCCATTGATTTACGCTGAAGCTCTAGAATATAAAACATCTGTGTTATGCACAGCTTTATCACATGCAGGCACTGAGGAATGCACGGAACAGTTTTCAGGCTCAAATCGTGCACTTTGCTGCATGTTTGAGCCCTTACACACTCTGCATTGCCTGCTTTCAGCCTGAAACTCCTGCAGGTCTTCAGATTTAGAGCAAGGGTAGTTTAAATCCTAGACTGTTGCACACGCACTTCTGGATGCAATCAAATAAAGTATCTGGGCAGCCAGGGCAGCCACACCACACACGTGCTGCACCGTGTTTACGAAGCACATTATAAATTAGAGAACTGGCAAGCCCCAGGCCACGCCTGTTCAGCAGAAAGCCTGCAAAGGGCACAGCATCCTCTCTCTCCTTTGGAAAGGACACAACATTTGTGAGCTGCCTAGTCAGTGCCCTACAATTACGTCAGTTCCCTGTCTTTTGGCTATCCAAGAAATATAAACCAGAGCAGCTCCAAAAGAACATGGCTGAACTTGGCTCCCCAGCTAATAATATACCTGCCTATATGCTAGAACCTTCTAACATTGTTTTTTCTTCAACTCCTGCTAATGAGGAGAGCTGCCTGCTTGAAGAAGAGGCAGCCAGGTTAAGCTGCAGATTTGCTCACTTGTTTCCTTCCTAGACTATTGCTTTCACTCTGGTAATATTTTACTCTGATTTTCTTTCTTTAAGTTGATTTATCACTGCTAAGAAAAATGCAGCTGAAGCTAGCCAAAAGCTTGTGTCTACCACAGTGATCTTTTGATCCTTGACTACAGTCCTCAATACCAAGAGGAGAGCAAGTTATAAGCTGTCACTTTCCGATCACCAAGTCAAGCAGGCAAAGGTATACTGAATAATAAGTGAGGCAGGAAGATGAGAAACAACTTTTAAATAGGTCACTGTCTGGGTATCCAAACTGATAATGACATCAATATCACCACTTCAAGTAGCAATGCAACTGAAAATACACTCAGGAGCCCAAATAAATTTACTGAATCCCAACTGATGCGAAAGCTGTATGGTATGGGATCCTTTCAACAGGATAAAATAGGGAGAACCATTCAATGAATGAAAATCTCTGATCCCAAAGAAACCATGGCCTCCAGGTAAACATCACACGAAGCTGAGTTTGCGCGCTCTGCATAATCATGGTATACACACAACAGAAAATCTTGACACCAGAATAAATCTTGCCACATAGGACTGTGACCTGTTTCTCCTGGCCAATTTTGCAGGTGGCTGTTTTAGCTGCAGTAAACAGGCATAGTCACACGGAAAACAACTTCAGTTTTCCTACTAAAATACAGGAGTATAGTCTACTGAAGCGGAGACAGGAGAGGAAAATGGGGATTCAAAGGATTATACAAGTTTGAAGTTGTCCATACGTAAGTCATGAATGCAACTTTTTGAAAAAAGAAAACTCTCGAGTCTCATATATATAGTTATTTTTAAATGAAATGTGACTCAAGTCACCTTCTGAATATTTGGGAGTAGATTTCAAGAGACTCTGTCTTCTGATACTCCTACTTTCACAACTGAAATGGCTCTTCAAAGCTACACAGTAAACTGAGAAAAAACTTAATTCCCCACTTGGCGGGACGACAGAATCCATAATATGCTAGCAGCATTTAAATCCCATTCCTGTTAAGCACCAAAACCATTTCTATAGGGAAATTATAATCTTAAGGGTTATCTTTAATCATATACAGTATATGTGCAGAGCCCTACCTTTCGGGCAGAAAAATACCCCTCCAGCATTAGTTTTGAATAGATTACATCAATTGGAAGTGTCCTGGTCAGATCACCAAAAAGATATTGTCTCTTACAGGCCCTTCCCAAAACAATCCTCATCCTATAACCACTCTTGATGTTACTTTCACGGCTGTTTGTTCCCGTGTATTAAAGGGATGACGTAGACAGAGATGTCATCTCCAGAGCCCAGCCTGTCATTGGATATTCGCCAGCCTCGGTCCTTCAGCACTCCTCTGGCTCGCATCACCAGGTCCTGCGCCGCCAGCGTGTACCTGTGGAAAAGGCAGAATACAGCCAGGGAGTGCTCGTCTTTGTGAGGAAAGAGGGCTTCACAGCCAGCTACAAGGACAAGCTTCCCAGTGTTTTAAAAGCAGGCAGGAGAAACATAAGCCACAGCATACCGACAAATCAACCCCTTCCAGTTCAGTGACAGCTCCTGCATCAGAATCTAAAGGTATCTGGCAGGTACTGATCCATCAAAAAGTCAGTGGTCATTTTGGATGACTGGCTTCACCAGTTTTCTGAAAACTATTAACACACTTGTCTTAATAAATTGGCTTTCTAGGAGCAGTCCGAAAAATTGAGGACCCCAAAGAAATAACACTACTTGCTGTTGAAAACTCCACCCTTGTGCACTGACACACCTGAAGGTAAACAAACAGAGCTTGACTATTTCAGTGATAAACTATAACAAAGAAAGTATTTTGAAAACAAGTAATAGAGCACTAAAAATAACCCCCAATTTATGCTTTAAACCAGGCAGACTAACTTGTCTATTTTCCTTGTTTTCCTAATGATTTTTAAATCTCTTTTATTCTGAAACTGGAAAACAAACTTACAGTTAATACAGCCAGATTAACAGAGTCCCACGGTTCTTTCACATTTACGAGTTCAATGAAAACTGTGTGCATGTGTGTCGTCAAGTGCTTAATTTAGTGAAATACCGAGTTTCATGTTGCTTCAAAATTCTCAGCCTGTGCTGGGCTGAGTGGCATTGGATTTATGGCACTTATTTTCCATCCTGAAAAAATAACAGATGCTGTTTGGGAGCAGAAGGGTGTCAGAGCCTACAAGGTGGTACATGACCGTGCTATGCCATGTGTCCGACATGTTCTCCCTATCATTTTACTTGCTGTTATGGCACTAATACACCTGTGTACTCAGAAGTTTCCTCTGAAAGAAACCTCATTAAGGGTAAACAGCCACTGTCATGTGTTCTTCATCAGTCCAACACCTGCCTGAGGTGTTTTGAATGTAGTTGGGTGGAGGCAAGCTCTTCTATGATTTGATATTCAAAAATTAATCAAACAGTTAAAAGACTGACAAGAAAAAAAGCTCTATGTTTTATTTAAAAAGCCCAAGTATCACCCTCCAAGATGATGTGGAGCTTTAGGAAGCAAAATACAAAGGCCACCAGAAGCAAAGCACATGTCTGTAGTTTCCAGAAATCAGGAAGGACAAGAAGGGTTTGTGTTTCAAGACCCCCTTTTCTAGGGAGGATCCTCGGCCAGAAATGATCTGCCCAGATCCCATCTAAGAAATGGCAACAAAGACTACATTAGTATCTCCAGGGATCAGAAGCAGGGAGGGGAGTTTACTGAGTATCTAGGATTGCTCTAACCCCAGAAATTTTCACCCAAGAATGTGTTCTTAAATGATAATTTCTGTCAGTACAGATTTTATTCACTGTGTGTGGATAAAAGGAAAAAAAACCACAATTCTGTTTTGTTTCTACAATTTTGGTGCCTTAAACTCAAATGACTCCTCTGAATCCAAACCAGGTTTATTTTTTCTACTAGAAAGATTTCCTCAATGTGAATGAACCAACATTTGACTACCCAGAAGCGCTGATGCTAAAGCCAAGTAATGTTGTACAGAAGCAATGCATCTCCTGCTCCTGATGGTACAGAGCGATAAAATTTCCAGCTCTCATTAGTTTTGACAAAAAGATCTACTTTCAGCAATAAGAGAAGGTCCCAAGGCATGAACTCTAACACAAGCACTTGCACACATGCGTGCACACTGTCTGCACGTTCTCAGGTGAGTCTGTACCAGCGACCTCAAGCTATAATGGCAGGATGTAACAAGAAGTATAGCCCGTACTGAGCTAATGCAACAGGAAATTGTATTTTCTAAGGGGAAAAACCCCCAAATATACATATTTGAGCTCCCTGTTCCCAAAATCCCCAAATCAGATGCAGGGCTAAGGAACAAAAGGACTTCATGTGGCAAGTGAGAAATTGGAATATTTTTCACAGCATATCTGATGCTGAGTGAGTTTTCGCTAAAACATCTTTTCTGAGGATTTCTCAGCTATTGTCAGAATTTCGGAGAAGAAAATACACATCATTCTGCGAGAAAACTTTGCCTACCCACTTTTTCTAATTAACAAGGGCTCCCCACATCTAAAGAGTATAAAGGAATGAGAATTGCTCTTGATTGTGTAAAGCTTTTGCTGCTTCATATTTGGAGAGGGCAAGATTAAAAAAAAAAAAAGAATTTTAATAAATCAGAAATTCTCTCATAGACAGACTGTGACATACACAAGAAAACCAGCACACTGAAGCAAAGGAAAAGAAACAGGTGAAGGCAGCAGCGAGGTAACATATTCCTCGCCTTGTGCAGAGCTGAATTGAAGCAATGCTGTTCAGCTTGGCACTAGAGGAGATAGGGCGAGTCTCTTGTACCTGGAGATGAATAGCAGCAGCAGTCCATTACCGAATGCTTTATTCCACAGCACTGTGAACTTGGGATTCGGCTGCTGAAGATGGCATTAGAGAACTGCTGAAGTAGTTTTAAAGTATCCACTTCCTCCTAATGAACAGCCTCGCTGGAATACAACTTTTGCGTTTTAAGAATAAATATATATATATGGGGGTTTTTTCCCCTTCTGCTGAAGCTTTCAGTATTGATCAGTGAAAATACTGCAGGAGAAATGGTGACAGTGGGGAAAACATGCTGCTGTCTGACTAGCTTCTTATCTTCTCACACCCAGCAGAGGTGGAACAACTCCCCAGCATCCTCATAAATCTCTAGCTAGCATGAGAGAGAGAGAGTGAGAGGGAACAAGAAAGGACAGGAGGGAGGACGAAAAATAAAAAAATTCTCAAGGTCAATGGGTAAACCTCCATAAGTGAAGCTGAAGGAAATGGGCAAGAGTCATGCTCCTCTATCTTCATACCTCTTCAGAGAGATGATATATGGAAAGCAGCAGTGTGTTGCTACCACCTGTTCTTCACTCAAGGTCCCCTTCATGCTTTTTTGTCTGACACAATACCCATAAGAAATGAGCTGGGTAAGAAATCCAGCTTCACTCCAGCTTCTTCATCGCAGCCCACATGGAGGAACTTTTCTCTAATCAAGTCTGTGTCCATCAGCTGCTGCCCAAATCCCCTGAGGTTGTGTCTGCGTGTCTGGGTGAAGACAGACCCGAGGACTTTGCTCACCCTGCACTTGGAGATGCCCAAGCACATGCTACATTTGACAGGATTCAAAGATGTTTTTCTGTGGGTAATAAACACTCACAGTTCCAACAGTAAATATCAGCAGGAGAGAGTCCCAAGAGCATTGCCAAGGGTTGTAAGCTCTTATCCATCAGGCTATAAAATGACTTCTAATTCAAATGGGAGGCATATTGTTCCCACAAAGAGCTCATTATGTAACTGATAAGTACTCTGCTGCTCTAAAAATCCTCCTCTCTAGCTCCCTTCCCCCCCCCCCCCACATCATCCTNTGTAAGTAGGCTACTGGGTCAGATGGATACAGGGTCTGCTCTACAGGTAGGTTCTCCAGAAGAGACCCCAAGAGTACCAAACTCAGGGGGCAAGTCTTTTACATTCCTCACATCTCTTCTACCTCCCTAGAGATTCTACATTTCCAGTTGATCACCTCACCACAGACAGTGTCACAACACCCATCACAGAATCTGGCATTTTCTGGGATAACATTTCCTTTAAACACAATACTGATAATATGGCAAACAAGATTTTCCCGTCACCGTCTAGTGAGAGGAATGAACACAGCTCCACAATATGAGCTGCTATGCTATTGTAAATTCATTAGTTATACCTCATTTGGACCACTGTGAAGTAATTACATAAAATCACTCACACAGTACTTTAAATCCTTTAAATATTCTTTACAAGCAAGCAGCAAGAGCAATTCCACAAAGGTAATTTTCATAAATATCATTGTAAACTATATGAGGGACTCCTCTAATTACCTTTTGCAAGCTGGCATGAAAAATGTCTTGCCACCACTATTTGTAAAACTCTAAATGACCTGGCACAAAGTTACTTAAAAGAACAAATTGATTTTCAATTCAGATGTCCATTCATAGACCAGTAGGTCAAACACCAATAAATGTGTTTGTTCTAACTCATAATAAAACAGGCCCAATTCTGGAGTGCATTGTACTCACACTGGCACAAACAGGGACTAATCTCCCACAATTACTGGGGCTAGACCAGCACAAACAAATCTAAATGAAACAAAGAAAATACCTTTTTGTTGCTTTCAGTGTCTCCATTTTCTACAAGTGTTTTGTAATGGATGAAAAATTACTCATTCTAAGAAGTCAAAATCAAAAGATTGGACAAAGAATTTCCATTCCTACTGCAGCAAATGTGGTAGCCAACACCAACTTTGAAAAGACCAAAACAAACAAGGCAGACACAATATACCCAGCCTATGTTCACAACAGACAGGACCAATGAGGATGGTAGGAACAGCCAACCTTTCCTAATTGCTAGATAAGAACAGAGACAGCGCATGGGAGAGTTCTTACACTTTATCAGGTGCCTTGCAAGAGGAGACTCAGGGATGCAGAAATGAGAGCAGAAGCTCCCTAGCACCTCTGAGTAGTGCTAGGGAATAATTGAAAGCAGATTGGGTGGGTCGACTTCTACCTTAAATTAACGGCATATATGCATAGCACAGTGCCAGATGCCCTGGAAGTGCCCTTGCTAATCCTGCCTGATCTCCTCTCAGAGAGAGGGCAGAGACACTTCCATGTCCTGCTGAAATAGAGGCAGCCCTGGCTGTCACTCATATCACATCTCCCCTTCAGCACAAGGAGGTGGGGAAGGTCAAAATATTGCAGTTGCAGCTTCATGCTAATTATCCATTCTCCTGATGAGTGAGTGCTTGCAGCAAAACCTCTTTTTGCATTCTAAGTGTCAGGGCAAGAAAATACTCTTCACAAGTTACTCTGGAGCTGCTCTCACTTCAAAACCTAAGCAGTTGTCAGGGTGTCCATACCCAGTTATCTTCCTTGTTTGCTGATGGAGAACAGGGCTGACACTGTGAAGATGACCGCTTAGAACTGTGAGAAACAACAAGCTTTCTTAGATGGGTTTCCCAATGTCCTCAAGAGTTGCCACATCTAAACAACTGTAAGTTGAGCTCTCACATCATCCTCTGTGTTTTCACTTGGCTGCTGAGATGTCCCACAGCTTATTTCTGAAGCTCTGCTTCCCTCAGGCCAACTGAGGATGGGTAAAAGCTCTTTTCCCCACTCTCATCCCAGGGTTAGGACAGAAGACAGCGAAGGCCATGCCTGAATTCAGGAACAACACACACTTCCCTTCCTGAACAGTCCCTAGGGAAGAATAAAGCTCTTTCCACTTTCAGTCCTCCTTTTTACAAGCAAAGACTTCTGATTTCTAGTGTAGTGTTTTAATTCACAGTGACACTGAACTCAGCAGCAGACAGACTGATGGACTCACTCAGAGCAGACAGAGCTCTAGCTCATTGTTTGAGAGCTTGTTTGCTTGATGGCATATTTTAAACACAGAAACCAATCAAGTAAGAGGTGACGAAGCCAGGAAAATGAGGAGGAGGAGGTTAAAATTGTGAAATGAAACAGAATTCAACTAAATGAAAGAGTCAGACTTTCCACCTATTTCCAGCTGTTTTGTCACCACACCTGTCCTGCAGCTGGTAGCACTGAGCATTTCCCTATTGAAAGTGGGCTTAAAGGTCGCAGCATGACCAGGAATGAATGAGAAGCACACTGTGCACTATTTATAGACACAAACATATAGAGTGAGAGAGAGAGAGAGAGAGATGCTGATGATGTCCTCGTGAGAAACAACCTTTAGTGTTAAGGAATTATCCAGAGCAGAGTTAAGTGGAAACCTGTGACTGCTGGAGACAGAGACCTGCTGCCATGTTCTTCTAAGACCTCAGCCTCCTACAGTTTCCACAGGACCTTGTACAGCAAACAAAATGGATCCCATGACAAGATACCATCATCCCACAACTATTCCTTTGAAGGCGGGCAATTCTTAGTTGTAGCAGGACACCCCCCCCTCCAGCCCAAACCCTCAAATTTGCTTGTAGAAGCTCCATCCAACTTATAAAAATGTCTTATTGCAAGTGCTGCATATTTAACAAATGTTGTTCACATCATACTTTATAAAAAAATACATTACCAGAACATGCTTTTCTGCAGAGAAGCTAGAAAATCAAGGATGAGCACGAACCTGTGAGGATCATCAGGGTCACAGTTTGGTAAGAAGTTAGTGACAGCTTCTGCCACTTCTTCATTTAACAGCACATCCCAGAGTCCATCAGTAGCTAGGATCAGAACATCATCCGGCCCATGCTCATACTGCAGGAGGTCATAGACTCTCACCTAAAACAAATAAACCAAAGAGACATCCATGATGGAGGAGACTGTCAGATGTGCTTGTGACACATTGCCGAGTTTTGCTGTGAGTTAGGTTGAGCCAGGGCACTGAAATACCTCTCCCACAGCTCTGCTAGGGTCTGTCTCCGATTTAGCCCTTGAGACAGCAACCCCTCCTGCCCTGTCTCAGCACAGCTTAAGTGCTGAGCCCAGCCAGGATGGATGCAAGTGTTCCTAAACCAGGAACCAGCAGCCACTGGCTGCCAGCAGCGCTTGAAGCCTCCCCCACCCAGCAGCCTGGTTTTGGTGTGCGAGGCTCTTCCCTATCACTGACAAGACTAGTCATATGGAAGCTGAATAATTTATATGATGAATTTTTGATATTTTCTAATAAAATATTCACAAATAATTGTTTTCACTATTTGTCCAGATCCATTTAACTCTGCAGGATAAACTGCACGTTTGGAAATGCCTGTGGCAGAAACCATTCCATTCACTTTTCTAGACCTGAGGCAGCAGCTGTACTCAAGAATTACCTCTGAAAAAGTGAGTGGTTTGGAGAAATGGAGAAAAACTGTTTACCTGCTCAGTTATGTGTATCTGTAAGGTGTTCAGCAGGTACAGATCGATTCAATATTTGCACAAATGTGAACCCCCAAACTCATCCACAGTATTAAAATACCCACTAGCTTCCCCTCCTGAGTCTGCAGCCATGGCCAGGCTGACCACGGCTGCTGGCAATTCCCTAACACTCTGCCTTTGAAACAACTTCCACTGGCCTCTTCCCCATCAGGCTAGGGAAAGCTGGGAGTGGAGGGGGCAGACACAAGGCGAGGGACAACCAGAAGACCATCAGCTAAGCCAGAACACAAGGAAAAGTCATGGCAAGTGTTTTAAACCAAGCCTTTTGTTGGGTGTAACTCTCCTTCCAGCACATGCCGTATTCCAGCTGACAAACTGCCAGCAATTTCCAGGTTGCAATAGGGAGCCGTTACAAAGCACTCACAGAGCACTTTAATTACCACAGCAAGAACCACAGTTTGAAAGAAGTGTGACAGCCTTGGCAAGGCAGGCAGGTGGAAATGATCATCTGTACTGGAGTTTGGAAATGGTGCACGTTGTCACGCACCGTGCTTCGGCCCTGGGCTCCGCTAATAGCAGCGCAGTCAAGAAATTTGTCAGAAGAAGCATTTGGCATAACTGAAAATATGAGCTGTTTTAGTCTTCCTCCTGATGCATTCTCCCCTTAGGAGCCGTGTTAGCGGGCAATGCACATAAAATGCCTGGACCTTTTAATGTAATTATGATTTTATGGGACTGCAACCGGTACTGGAGGAGAAAAAAAAATTAAAAAGAAAAATTCACCTAGACCTAACTGCTAATCCTTACTTGTTCGCCTTTCACTCAGAAGCACAAGAAGGTCATTTGTGAAATGTAACCTTCACTTCATTATCTAAGGTAACAGCTGAATAAGGACTTTGTAGAGGATTAAAGTCAAGGCAAAATAGTCTCTTCATTAGAGCGTATCTCCTTATTTGGACTGAGCAGGAATACTGTTATAGAAAAGATCCCTATATTCAGCACAGCTCTCATCTGAAGCCCTTTGCACACAAACCAGTATCTGTCACAGTCCCCATTCTCCAAAATTTAGTTCTGCCTATAATAGCCCACAGTTTCAACTCAGAAATCACTGGGGTGTGTGGGCTAAGTTGGCCAACACAGCCATCAATAAGCACAACGTGTTTTGGTCAGGTCTTCTGGATATGGGACAAATATTTAGGAGAGCACATGGTTAATGTTCAGGGATGCATTCAGCAGCAAGACCCTCAGAAGAATAACCAGGCTTGGAATGTTAGCGTTAGGAAAAACACATTTACCATGGCTCTCCCACCCAGACAAAGTACACATTACACCACAAGAGCCTTTTTGCAGTATTGGTGAAGAAGGCAGGAAACTAAGACCTTGCATCACTGATTTGAATCCTCTCCTGAAATGAACAATCTTGCTTGACTGGGGAAGCAGCACCGGGACATGTAAGACACTTGTCAAAGCTACCTGCAGCCAATCCACCAGTTAAAAGGTCCAAATTCTTGGTGGAGCGCAATGCTAGAAGCAACACTAAAACCAGATCATTTTACAAAGAACATCTTTAGTTTTTTTGGGGAAAGAAAAAACAAAAAAAAAGCAATCGCTGGTTTTAAGAGTAATCTGTGAACACGGTAGCTACTTCCTAAAAGCAAAAGCTTTGTGAATTGAGCACCTCTGGAAAGGGGTGTCATTGAGAAGGAACTAGATGTCAGAAGAGATGCAGAGAAGCGCAGCGGGTGAGCAATAAGGGATGCCTGGCTGGTATCCAGGCTAAGGAAAAGAGAGTGCCAAGGTTACAGAAGGCAAGTCTGGGGCAACTTAAGGTAAGAATCTCTTATACAAGGATTGGTCAGACATGCAACAAAACTTTCACTGAAATACAGCTTTTTCTGCCTCCTAGTTACCACAGCAGCAGCACATTAGGGCAGCCATGTCCATGAAACCAGTATTGCATAACCCTGCTAGTGCAGATGACAGTTGGCCAGATACTGGTTGGCAATGCAGAGGTTTCCTTTACTGGTACTGCACCCTTGACAAATTTCCTAGTGATTCCACCCCAAATCCTCAATCTTTCCCTCATGACACATTGTTTCTTCAGTCAGATGTCAATCCTGATAGTGTCCCACAGAACTCGTGGCCTCTGTCCCAAATGCCTTGGGCTACCTGTGTTCTGTCCTCTGCCTCCTGTGCTGTCTGGAGGGCCTTGTCAGCAACTCGTACTAGCCCCTTCTCTGCTGCCCTGCCAAACTTTCTGTTTAACATCTCTCTGGAGATGGTCAGCCCTCAAGGGAGCCCAGTTTGGTCACCATACTTCTACCATCCACTGATGTCCTACTTGATGTAGAGCAGCTGACCTGTTAACTAGCTAAACTTGACTTTAGTAACGAGAAAATATAAAAAGCCAACTATAAAGAAGGAGCATCAGAACCCCAGTAGCACTGACAACCAAGACAATATGCACTGGGTTACACTATATTTTATCCCAACTGGTACTTACAGATTTCTTCTGACACGTACAGTCGATAGATACTGCTAGAGCCCATAGTCACACAGGGCTTCTTTCTGAGCATGCGTTATGCAGTTTGTCATATAACACATGCCTTTCTTCAATCCAAATATTTGTTTCTCATATTGCTCACCTACATGCAGTCAAGAGCACTGAGAAAAATGCTCTGGGCAAGCAAGCAACGAACAAACAGGTAGGCTGGTTTTATATTTACATTTCAAAGGGATCTACCCACCGGACAAAAGCTGCATTTGGCTGACGAAAAGGACCACAGCAGCTCTGTGAAGGCGCTGTGGCTTGTTTGCCAGGTTTGTTTTTAAAAGGCAGCCAATGCGAGTCCCTGTGGCTCAAAAACCGTTCACAACAGAGTGACTTGTGAGCCTGCAGCCACCTGAGGTGCTCCTCAGCAGCCATCCCTGGGGGAATTTGAGCCAAACAACAGCCCACATTCATCCGCCTGCACTATTGATCAACTCGGCTACTTCAATAAATTAAGCCCTTTTTTAATTGTATCGTCCCTTTTTATGTGCAGTGTTATCCAGCACAGCTTTGCTGGCAAACGATGAGATCTTTCAATACCACCCTCCAAGTAATTTATATGTAAATAATAAAAAGCGGGTCCCAACACCGCTCCCTGCAGCACTCACCAATTAATCTCCTTTTAGCTTTTTACCGCCACCCTTTGTTTCCTGCCCTTTAGCCAATTTCCAGTAGACTGTGCCAACTTTCCACTTAGCCTGTAGCTTCATATCTTTTATATTAATAACCTGTGAGGCAGAACAGTTTCTCAAACGTTTTCTGAGAAATCAAAGTGCTCATACAAGACCATCTACAGCATTTATTATTATTTTTTTTTTAATTCTCTGGTAGACATAACCCTGAAGGACTTCAAGCCGCTGAAGTGTGATGTTTGCATCTTGAAACCACCTTGACTCCCTTTGATCCTACTGTACTTCGCTAAGTATTTGCTTCGTTTGTTCCTTTCAACAGTGTAATTCCTACAGATTTCTCCAGAAGGCAGATGTGACTCTAAAACAGTCTCTTTGACATTTGTGGAGTTGTCAGAAAGATTTTGCTAACATAATGGAACAAGAAAAATTCTCCTTCATTACCCTCTTATCATGTGCTGTGGCGGCTGGATTCAGGTTCATTGCTGGCAAGGGTCAAATGCTGCCACCAGAGCCACACCTCTCCCACCAAACAGCTGAGGTGCTGTTCAAAAAAATTTCAGGATGAAATTCTGCTTTTCAGCTGCAAAAGGGTGGCTCTTGCTGAGCTTTGAAAAGCAGAATTTCCTGCTGAAAGCTTTCAAATGAACTGCTCCATTACGAAAAATAAATATTTAATTCCATGCCAGACAGCCTCAGCCACGGCTTGCCTGCTTTGTGCTACTCCAGTTCATTATAAAAGGCTCAATTCTCTAGAGCTCACCAACCTGCAGAAGTCCTCCAAATCTAGTCTCATAACAGCTGAGCCACTGAATCCTGATTACATTTGTCAGTCTTGGCTACATGACTTCTCCTCCCATAGCCTGGCACTCTATCAAAGTATTATTTCACACCACCCTCAAATTACTTTTATATGCCTGTTTCTGGATGTAGTCTCAGGGATGCTTACCTTTTCTTCAGCTCAAGTTTGGTGGACATGGCATACCAGAGCTTTGTCATGCTGGAAAGAAAATGTTCAGAAAACTCACCACATTGCCCCCAACCTGGGAAAGGACGCTGTAATTACGGTGCAGAAACCGAAGCCAGAGGACTTGGAGCCTCCTTTTGTCACGACTCACTGTGTGCCTTAATTTCCTGTGCCTCCCTTTTTCCAGTTCTGGAAACCAGACATTGTGCTTCCCTACCTCTATATAAACAATTTGAAATCTAGTGCTGCACAAGGGCCAAATCTGACTGCTGCTTGATGCTACTGCCTTTACTTCCAAGTGCCAAGCTGCCCAGGTGGCAGCATAAAGGCGTTGTTGCTTAATGCTGGTTTCTGTGCAAGGTGTGCTCTCTATGTATGGACAGAACAGGTCAGGGAAAAAACAGGAGGAGGCAAAGCACTGGGGCTCTCTCTGGGAAGAGAAGGAAGAAATGATTAAGAGAATGAGGTTCATTGGAAAGAAAGTTGGAGCATATGTTAGTTTCTAATAAAATTCAGGGCTTTTTTTGCCAGTATCTCTAAACTGAGGTGGCTGGTGCTCTGTCTTTCCTCCTCCTGCCCTTGTACACTTCTGCTGAATTTAGCTGTGAAGGAAACATGGAAACAAAGCCAATTTTGCTTCCCCTTTTGCGAAGCAGTTAAGAGATCCTGAAACGTGGATAGCATATAAACTGGATGGCATATTCCAGAATTTGAACACGTACAGCCACACTCCACACAAATCAGAAAAGCCCACGAGAAGCTTTGGTTTATACACACAGACAAATACTGCAGCAGCAATTGGCAAAGATGATACTGCTGAGATACTGCTCTGCAGCCATTACATCCCCCAGAAACACTGGGTTTCAGCATGTCAGAAAGAACAATAAATAGGTAGAATTGCATCATTTTGCTGGCACTAAACAAATCCATCACAGTGATGAGGACAGAGCTGCTGCCTGCCTGAGAACAGGAGCAGGTCTCAAGTGAGGGATAACACATGTTCAAAGTGGGGAGAGGGAAGGTACTGGATTGACAGCAAGGAAGCATGAAGAAGGGTCTGTCTGTAGATCTCCTTCCTTTCTTCAGGGCCAAAATCTCTCAGCACTATTTAGATTTTTATTTTTAAAGTCTCAAAGATGTTCTAAGCAAGGTTAATTTAATAATTTGGTTTCTTCCTAGCAGTATTGTGTCATTTGTGTATTTTCATTCTCTCACACTGCTATAACAAGCAATAAATTCAAGGTCGGACACTGGGTATGGTTAAAACTCCAGTAGGCCAGTTGACAGTGGACAGCTCTCAGCATTTGTGCCATCAAAGCAAAGCCTCCTCTTTTTGTGCTGTCATCAGACGGTTTGCCCTTGCTTAATATTTTATGAAAAATATGTGTCATCTGTTCCTTAACGTAGCAACAGGAATGCAGTTACAGAGGGGGGAAAAAAAGCGAGGTTTGCATGTTTCTTGTTAACAAATACATTCAAATCCCTTTGGAAGGCTTGATATCCTCCACTGTGAGGTCTCCAGTGGTCAAAATCTGCAACTGTTTGTGGCAAGGCAAATCAAATTGATGGAGGCATTTAAAACTACCCCTCACACAAATGCTGCATAATCCCCTAGTTATGCCATCGTTTGGGAATGTGCACTGCCAGTCTTGCCATTATTTGGTGTTTGCACAAAACCATCATAAAGAATGAAGAACTGGAGGTGAACGGGCAGACAGATGGAAGCATAAAGCACTCTTCCAACCACCCTTGGCAATTTCCTGCTTAAGAGCTGATCTGGCATCCTCTGTGCAATGTAGGATACTATGCTACCGTGGAAGTTATTCGGTGCTCCCTTTTAGAAAGTACAGATTTACATCAGCTTCTGTGAAGGCAGCATGAAGGGAAGGCCTCAAGGGAAGCTGGAACACACGAAGGTGTGGAAAGACAGGTGTCTGTCACACTGAATGACAAGGGTATGGGATAACCATAGATCAGGGAGTGAGAAGGCATCAATGGTCTGCCAGGGATGTGGAGTAACAGGAGCCAAGGCACATACCCGGGAACTTACTACATTCCTGCTATGTGGATGTTACTAACATGCTGCACTTTTGGGAAG
>WEIS01038278.1:996-11759 GCA_013389965.1 Todus mexicanus | reverse complement strand
AAAAAAAAAAAAGGCAAGCCACAAATTTAATAGTGTGTTAAACAACCATCTCATAGAATCATAGAATGCCAGGTTGGAAGGGATCTCAAGGATCATCTAGTCCAACCTTTCAAGGTGAAAAGATATAGTTTAAATGAGCTGGTCCAGCACCCTGTCAAGCTGAGTCTCATGCTCATGTCCAATGTAGGGGAATCCACCGCTTCCCTTGGGAGATTATTCCAATGTCTAATTGTCCTCGTGATGAAAATTTTTCTTCTGGACTCAAATCAGAATCTCCTCAGGAGTAACTTGTACCCCTTTGTCTTTTCCATGTGACTCCTTGTGAAAAGCGAGTCTCCATTTTCTTGGTAGCCTTGATCTTGAGGCAAATACTCAATTTCTGTAAGTGCTAATCCTAGGAGAATACTTTGCCTTTGATAAATATATATATCACGTCCACATATGAGACCAAATTTACTGAATTCTGTTCCTGTACTACCAGAAATTAGCTTTGAGCAGCATTGGCCTCCTGTAACTGTGCTGAGTGTCAGATGGTTGCTTCTGACTTTTCAAGATTCAAAAAAATAACATCTCTGCTGAAGAGGCTCTTTCCTCACGCTGACTTTCAGATTTATTTTTATTTTTTTCACCACTTCTCTTAATTTATTTCCTGCATTCCATTAAAAATGGCATTTACAGGTCAAGGAGCGTTAAAATGATTTCATTTGCAAACAACAAATAACCTCCAAGAACAACAGCAAAAACCTCTCTGGCTTTGTTGATTGTGCACTTCACCAAAGATTTACATTTTTCACATCTGTTGACTTCCCATTATAGTTTTCGTCTTGCATGTAAAATTGATACAGCAAAATAAACACTCTCCCAGTGGCTGGAGGAGAGGAGCTTAATAATAATTCTGATTTTATTTTATTTCCAAAAGAATACTACACCAGTATTTATTTTTCTTTTTTTTTTTTATAGTGTCACAACTAGTGGAGAGTTTGACATCACATTAACTGCTAATGTATAAATGCAACCCTAATGTACTGGGATTAAAACATTGTATAATGACCTTCCCTTGGCTCAGCCGTTAAAAATACATTAATACTCTTTCTTGCAAATTGGACCCGATGGAATTTATTCATCAATAACTGGTTTGTGTTTTTCTTGTCTAGATATCTGTGTTTATTTTCTGGGAAATTGTTTTGACTTTGTCTTTTGCAAAGTAAAAGTTGTCAAAGTCTTGGACACGCTTTATATAGCTTTTATTTTATTTAGGAGATCACTAGCCAGAACAAGGCAACTCAGTTTTCTTTATTCTAGCTTATATTCAAATACTTGCGTTGACTACATTCAGGCAGTGTTGTGTCTTTTGACAGACCCATTTGTAGAATTAGTGTGTTATCCATCTCACATGCAAATGGAAACTAAAGCTACATGAGTGCAAAGCAGTTGTTGGGAGGTCACAGAATCACAGAAGGGTAGGGGTTGGAAGGAACCTCTGGAGGTGATCAAGTCCACCCCCCCTGCCAGAGCAGGGTCACCTAGGGCAGGCCACGCAGGAATGTGTCCAGACAGGTTTTGAATCTCTCCAGAGAAGGAGACCTTTCTGTGTGGCCTGTTCCTGGGCTCTATCACTTTCACAGTAAAGATTTTTTTTCCCCATGTTGAGGTGGAACCTCCTGTGTTCCAGTTTGTATCTGTTGCCCCTAGTCCTATCACACGGCACAACTGAAAAAATGCTGGCCTCTTCTACTTGACACCCACCCTTCAGATATTTATAAACATCAATAAGATCCCCTCTCAGCCTTCTCTTCTCCAGACTAAACAGCCCCAGGTCTCTCAGCCTTTATCATCAGACCCCTCCATGGTTCCAGTCCCTTAATCGTCCTTATAGCCTCGATTGGACTCTCTCTAGTATTTCCCTGTCACTCTTGAACTGGGGAGCTCAGAATTGGACACAGTGCTCTAGATGTGGCCTCACTAGTACAGAGTAGAAGGGGAGGAGAACCTCTCTTGACCTGCTGGTCACTCTTCTTAATGCACCCCAGGATACCACTGGTCTTCTTGGCCATTAGAGCACACTGCTGGCTCATGGTTACCTTATTGTCCATTGGGACTCCCAGGTCCTTCTCCACAGAGCTGCTTTCCAGCAGGTCAACCCCTAAATGATGGGATGAGATGACATGAGATGAGAACAACACTGGAGCAAAAGCTTTAGTGGAGATGGGGAGGAGGTTACCTAGGAGGTTTTGGTGTTTTGCAGGTTTTTTAATATACTTTCTCACCTTTTTGTTACTCCTTGTTTTGAAATAGGTGAGGTACAAGATGACAAATTTATTTGCCATATAGGTCATGATTCCTGCATCCCCCTTCTACATCCTGCATGCGTCAAGGTTTTAAAGCTTTAAAAAGCAAGCTTGGAGCTGAACAAAAAGACTGCTAGAACAGCAATGGGCATGTTGAAGCACACTTGAAGATAACAGCTGTCAGGACACAGGAGATGAAAATACAACCAAGTATACAGGCTACAGAAAAACTTGGCCTTGGGCGTTTTGCTTTCACTTCAGTGGTTTTAACCCTTTGCACACCAGAAAGGATTTTTAACATTGAGGGAGCACAAAGGAGGGGAAAATCCTCTTCAAGTTGTTTCTAAAAATTGGAAATACACAAGTAACTAGTAATTAGCTGCTGGGTCACCATTATAAACTGCAGGCAGTGCTGCGTTTAGGCAGCTTGGCTTTTATCTGATTGAGAGCCATGTGTTTCCTCATACGGGAACTACCGCCGACCCAATTTTAATCAGTTGCAATTTTGTTTTTACATCTAAATTAGAATAGCTTGGATTGAATGAGAAGTGAAAAGAAGTGTCTGATCAAAAGCATTTCTGTAAAGCAGTAACTCTCTCGCTTTAGTTTCATCCAGCGTCTCCAGTATGATACTCTTCATTTTACCCAAATAGTACCAGCACTATAACTCTAATGTATTTTACATCAGCCTCCAAATTGCAGAGTAAAATAAACAGTTCATGAACCATACGGAGAAGTCTCCCTGAGGACCTTGCTCTTTAAAACGTGTAAGTACAAGTATGACTCAAGAGATTGGCGACAAAGAATGGAAACTTTCAGTTCTGTTGTTGCCTTGTATCCACCTTGATTTGAGAGCAATCGAAAATATTCCTTCCTGATGACCGTTCAGGGGCCTGTGTAAAGAGTTGGTGGTATCAGTTACTGCAAGTAAGCAGACACATACTTGGCACATACCTCATCAGAAACCAATATACCTCTCAGCCAAATTGAGCTACGCTAGCAGGACAGTGCTTGATTTGTGGCTAAAATCTGATCTGCAACCCACCGAAACTTCTCTCCACCGAGCCTGTTGCTCCTGCGCTTTCCACCTGTATTAAATCCATTTAGACCCAAACCAGTTAAATACAGGCTTCTGCTAGCATCTGTTCCCATGCTTGTTGTCTGAAACAAAGACGAATTATCACAGCCCCTTCCTTGATACTTTCTTTCGACTCACCCAACTGTCTACAGCCTTGATATCTAGAGCATAAATGCCAAGGCTGAAACGTGCATTCAATTAGAAGATGACTCTTGACTGACCTACATAACTGTTCATTCATGAGATAATGTGACCTGGAGTCATGGAGATAGAAGTCAGTTGATTGAGCTGGGCTGGCTGTGTACACTGCAAACTCTCCAGTGATTGAGGAATCATCTAAAATTAGACATACGCTGTCCGTTATCGAGAGCCTTTCAGATTTGACTCTGCTTCAGTGATATTTCTTTTATGAGATGGGCGTATAATTTGTCACATTGTAATCCTTTAATGCTTAACTTTATTAGCCTGAAGTACCTAGGTATCAAATAAAATGAGCAATTAAGTGATTTATATGTAAGGTCTGCTCTCGGTTCAGGGCTTAGGTAGGCAGCCTCCCATGAAGTGGCGAGAACGGGCACGGTATTTACCACTTCCTTCAGAGAGCTACAAAATGGTGCTTTTTGAAGATGAACCTCGTTGTGCATGTAAATCCCAACTGACTATTTTACTGCGCCGCAAGTTAATATATATGTTTATATGAAGGGTTATTGTGTGTTTGTAGGGAACCGCAGGATATATTTCCTGGCTTTTGCCTACTCGATTTTTGAACTTGCAGCTTTTCAGCTGCAGGGAAATAAAAGTTAACCAGCAAGCAAACGGTTTAAGCGTAACGATTAAGTGACACTTTTTGTATTACTAAGCCACAAAGGAAGCTCAGATAAAGGTTGTAGGTCAGAAAGAAACCTTCAGGAGCATGCTCGTGAAGTGAGGTGGTTCAAGAGAGGCTGCAACTGTCACTTCCAGATCTAAGGGGCTGAGAGGTATTTCATTTTTTCTTATCCTATCTTATCTTAAATATTCATTAACAGAATAACGTGAAAATATTTTGTGTTCTCTAGGGCATAAGTTCCTCTTTTTTTAATTTTATTTTTTCCCTCTCGTAAGTGCAGTAGGAGAAGTCTGAGCTCTGTCACATCAAGTCCTCAGTTCCTCTCAGATGAAGCTGCTTCAGCGCTGACTGACGCATGTCGTTAGGAGGAAGGGGGGACATTTTGTACAGAAAGGCTTTGTGTTCTTCAAACCACATTTGGGGCACAGTGCTACGGTTTTTGAGGTTTTCTCTATTAGTAGGTGCACCTCCTGTTTTTTACATGTGCATTTAGAAAGCAAGTTACATGTTCTTGCCTTCTCTGTCTCTTCGGTGCACTTATTTGGTGGTGAACTCCGTGCTGGCACAGTTACGATCCTCTCCAGGTAAGGCTAAAGATTAATCAAAACGCCCAGGAGCTTGCTGTCAGCGTATCCAGCAGGAGGGTTCGCTCGAGTCTTTTGTGAGTTGCTTAGTTTGTTCTGGAGGTTTTTTTGCTTTATATAAGGAAGTGGCTACTTGGACAAGAGTATAAGTCATTTAATTTAATCTTTCGCTTTGTATGTTTTGCAGTGCTTTTGTATGATCCGTATATTTTTTTTATGCTGCATGCACATGGTCTGGCTTTGAGTGAAGAAATCGTTGGGTGGGCTGGTGGAGAGGAGCAGGAGAAAAACTTATTTTGGGGAGAAGTTTTTGGGTTTAGGTAGCCCACTGTGGCTCAAACTCAGGCTGAAATTGTACAAGGTTCAATTAGTGCCTATTACCTTCTCTGTTTGTTTTTCACTGGTTGCAGAGTCAGAGGTTTAATTAAGCAGAAATGGGGATGTAGAGTTAATGTTCATTATAACCAAAATTGAAGCAGCTGTTTACCTTGTTGAAGCCTCATGTGTTAACGTCCATAAATCTCACCCCGAGGAGAGCTCGGAGGAACCATCCCCTGTCAAACACGCCTTTCTGGATATCAGGCTGTATCATCTTACACATTCATTTTTGCAACATTTCCTAATCATATTAATTAACACATTAGGGTGTAATTCTTTTTGTCTACAGAAATTACTTCAATTAAAACTATTAACATAATATCATGATTGTTACATTATTGCAACTCGCTCTGTTACTACTCAAAAACTACTGTAGCAAACCTGAATGTTTGAAATTAGCATAAAATGATCGTGTTTGCACTTTCCTCTTAACTGATAGTTCAGGTCTCATTGTAAACTTCCTGAATAATCTCGGCGTCTGTGCTGGGGTTTCTATTGCAAGAACAGGTGAGAAGGGCCGTGACTGTCCCACAAGATGAGGCTAAAAAGAGTCTGGATTAGTCTCCCAGTGCCTAACATAAGTGTGACCACTGGACAGGAACATATGGAAAGAGCAAACGCTACAGACACTAATGGATATAAATTGGTCATATTCACACTGAAAAATTAGTAGCTTTTTTTTCCCCTTGGTCAGAACTGTGAGCTTTTGGACTGACTGTTTAGTAGGAGGAATGAAGGCAAGCAGCATAACGAGCTTTAATATTGAGGGTTCTTACACTCAGAATCTTTGCACAGGGAAGACGAAATGTACCCTCCAAAAGGCAAAATTTTATTGGCAGTGTAATTGAAATCTTAACAGTCTAATCAAATAATTATTCTTAGTCCAGATATACTTACTAAGGTAAACGAAAGAATACATTTACAAGGAGGAAAAGGCTTTAATAATAATACATTTTAAATTGCCATACACACATTTCCAAGTATCTACTCCTTTCTGTGGTTGTCTGTTCACCTTTACTCTGTGCATTGTGAGGTTGTTGGCTTCAGTTTTTGGAGTTGGGGAGTGGTTATGGCAAGTTGTCAGGTACCAGGGGGTATGTTGATAGTGGGTGTTTCTTCCTTTTCTCTGTGAGGAGCATGATGATGCTGATGCTCATTCCTAACTCCTTACTCTGGGCTATGCTTCTGGCTATCAGGTTTTCTAACATGTTTTTACACCTTGCTCTTTCTTTTTTTCATTGGATTGCAACCCCACATTACCCGTGGATTCACTATGCATGCAATATTTCAGATTTGTTGGATCTCTTTTCTTTATTATTCCAAACCCCACAGCTTTGCATTTCTGTAGCCAGCTATAGGTGGATTTTTATAGCCGTCGGGTCTTGAGCATCACTGTACCCCAACTGATATCAGCTAATGCCTCCATTCCTCTGCACTGCGTCGTGTGCCTCCTTTTCTGAGGGCTCTGCTATGATACCATGTCTGTGCTCCTCTGCACTCTGTCATTATCCCGGCATCATAAATATTTCATCCTACTCTGAGTAACTACTTGTTACTACTGTCTGTGTAACAATTACACTTAAACTGCATCGTTATGCGAAGATAAGCAAAAGTAAAATAAATTAGGCAATAGCCACCTGGTCATTAGGAAAATTGCTGCTACAGCTAAAGCAGCTCCGAGGAAGCTCCAGGCTGGGCAGCACAAGTGTAGGCAAGCTTGACGTGCCTGGGACCCGAGGCCATGCAGACTCAGCATAAAGCTTGTGGCCTATTACTGGCACCAGCAACACTGTGTTTACTGGGCTACAGGGCTTGAGTGTGATGAATGAAGTGATTGTTCGGGTGGACCCGTTCTGGCTGGGGACCAAGCTCTGTGACACGGGATGTCCTTTCTGGTCTTTGGTTCCTAACAACACCTTAAACTGCTGAAATAGAATCATAGAATCGTTAAGGTTGGAAGAGCTCTCTAAGATAATCAAGTCCAACCTTCTAAAAGAAAAATAGAAAAGGGAATACTTTGCCTTTACAGAGCAGATGTATATTAGAGTACTATTAGCAGACGAGTTGAACAGGAAGCAAGAAAGTTGATCTAACTGAAGTAGATAATGGCTGACATTATTCTGAGCCATACATATTCTGTCCACCTCCATGATGTGGCTGTGAAAAATCTGTTACCCTCCTCTACAGATAGATGGTTGCCCCAGGGTGCCTCTACAGTCAGTGGAAAGACATCGCTACCTCCATTTTAGTCCACCTGAAGTCTGAATTGCCCTCTAAAATGATTATTTCTTTTCACGGACTAAATAGGAAATCCTGCACACGTAGATTTAATAAATCTGAGCCAAAGAGATTAGAGATTTGTCTGCAGCAGATGAGTTTCAGAGCCTGTGCTTTCACAGCTGTTACGAGTAACTAGCTTAGCTTAAATTTATATTATATATGGTTTATATAGGTGACTGCCGTAGTTTAGATTGTACTGTTGTTATACCCCAAATGAAACATGCCCATAGGAAGCCTATGGTTGGGCATGGAATACAATTCTTATATTTTAGATGAGAAAATAATGCCCTAATTAGTCCTTGTACGTATAATGCGGTCAATGACGCTACTCAATTCTTTTCAGTTTGGCTACTACTCGAAACTGTTAAACCATCTGCTGGTGGCAGCTGAAAAGATGACAATATAATAAATTACTAAAAAAAGTTAAGATGCCTAACATCTGCTCTCCACCAGGCTTGGGCATCTTCCCCGTATCGGTGGTCTGTCATCTCTTGACATAGTAAGAGAAGATGCCTGCTTCGAAGTTCTTGCAAATTCAAATACTTTGCAGCTGGACCTACATTCCAGGCATCCACCCTCCTCTGAATTTTAGGTCTAAATAGGAAATAACAATAATGAAGGGAAAAGACAAGGACAGGAGAATGAACAGTTTCTTAAAATACCTTAAGAAATTCCTGGCCCAGGTAAAAGCCTGCATCAACTCATTCTTTATTACGACTGATGAAGAAATACCTAATGATGGCAAAAAGAATTTTGCATGACAGAAATAGAAACTGCTGCCTCTTCAGAGCCACATGACTGCGTGTCCTGAAATTATGCTCTGCATAATGTTTTCATCAAATAACTGCTCAGCAGTATGGACCATGTTGGTTAGCACAAGCAGAATGTAAACGTATTCTAGATAAGATTGTGCAGCTCTGAAGGTGCTGGTAGGCAGACGTTGTGGAGAAAATATCTACATAATATTTACTTAGAACATTCCTGGAGCCTCCTTTGGTGTTATTAGTCTGTCATGAAAATCTGCAAACACACACTTATCAAGAACTCACTGCAAAACATTAGGCAGTTAGTGAAGTCAAATACAGAGGGGTGGATGCCGTAGCAGAGCACAGTTAATGGTTGAGCTGTGACTTAACTTACATCCAAGTGCAAACATCATTAAATTAGAAAATGTCCTGATCCAAACATAGGAGGTGTAGGCTTTTTGAAATGCAAAGATGAACCCGGATCCCATCCTACTGCTTCAATCTCCTGAAGTAGAATGGTAGGACACGGAAGTCCAGAGCTGAATCCAAGTTAAAAGATGTAAACAAGACTAGTACTTGCCACAATGTTTTGCTCCTTATTATGATACAAACTTGCACAAAATGGTGTGATCTAAGATAAAAGACTTCTGGAATGCCAGAAGAGGGTGGATTTAGATTAGATTAGGAAGAAATTCTTTACAGTGAAGGTGGTGAGACACTAGAACAATTTGACAGGGAAGCTGTGGATGTCCTCTCCTTTGCAGTGTTCGATACCAGGCTTTGAGCAACCAGGTTTAGTGGGAGGTGGTGGTTGGAACTATATGATCTTTAAGGTCCCTTCCAATCCAAGCCATTCTATGATTCTTGTGGAGATTGGTAAGACACTAATTGGGCAGATTTTGTTTACATTAACTAAAAAATACAAGTTGATTTCCAGTTTCCTTTTCTAAGATTGAGTCTATAAACCTCCTCTTAAGGCATGACTTGTCTAAGTATAATAATTGATTTCTTCTATGTTCTCAGTTTCTCTCACATATATGACCCTAGCAAAATATTATACTGTGAACAGGTGATGGAGGAGCACAGATCTCTCCAGAGCAAAACTCCTGTGATTTTAATCCAAGTTAGTGAAATTTCACTCTATCTGAATTCACCTTAAGCAAAAGGATGATCCTTGTAAATAAATATGAAATAATATAACACAGTGTAGCTATAATTAATAAAAGAATGCAAACATAATAATGACTGTAAATACCTAAATCCTCCAGTAGACATCACTATATAGTAAACCAACTGGATTTGATATTGGAGGATATCTTCCAGACTGTGTTTCTGTGAGTTCTGCTCTGCCACAGATCTCTCCCCCATCTGCCCATGAAAATCTGCTCTTACAGGTCTAGGACTAGAAAATGTTTTCCCCTGTTTTTTCCTTGTAACGGTGATGTTCATCATTTACTCTGCTGCTTCTCCTTACCAGTTTCTATCTCTAGATTAGACCTTGGGACTGCCAGTTTGTGTTCCCTAGGAGCAAGTTTTTCCTGAGCTAGACTCAGTAGAAGCACTAAGCAAGCTATAGTTTAGTTATGTGACTTGGCAAGCACCAACTATGACATGGTGACAATTGAAATAAGGAGCTGGTAGGCTAGCATCAGGAGCCTAAGTAACAGAGAGCATCACCATGATGGTTAAACTGAGATTCCTGCCATCAGTGCTCCTGGATGTCTGTCTAGGAACTGGAGTTAATGTTTATGTCATGCTGCACCAGCCTGGAGAAGTCCTGAAGGGTTACTGAGATGAGCTGGTGTTTTTTCTATGAGCCAGCACTGTTCGAAAAAGGTGGAAGAGTAAGTCGTGTGTGTCCTCAACTGACATGTTTAACCCAATGCAGAAAATGGAATTAAACCTGTAGCTGTCACTGTCTCATCCCAGTGTGGTGACCAGCTGTGGCTGACTGCTTATAAAAGGCCGTTCTCCTTTTTGAAGGTATTATTTATTGTGTTATATTTTCGAGGTAGGTGTGAGACTGGTGTATTTGTCTGGGTAGCAATGTCAGCATGTTTGTCTACAGCACGGGAGAGGGGATGTTTCTAATCAAGCTGGGGCTGAATGAACTTTCCAAGAGGAGCAAAGGGAAATTTTTAAACAACTTAAAGGATTTGATTCAGAACAGTCATTAATCAGTCATTAAAAAGTGATTGCAAATGCCGTGACTTTCTGTCCATCTCTGGTATTTCTCAAGCATGCCCTCGAAAGCTCGACACCATTCAGTGGGTTTAGCAGTAATTTGAATGCAACAAATTGTACCTGCGAAGCACAGATGTTGGAAGCTGAAAAATCTGAAGGTGCCGTATGTTTCCTGTAATTGAAAGCAGGTGCCCTGAAGGAAGCACAGATTCTGTTTCACTTTATGAAGTATCTAGCTGGCAGAGCAAGCAAAAAAAATACCCTCTAAAGCTTCATTCACTGAGACTCGATAAAACAGTTTAAACCTGTTGTTTTACGATGGCTCGAAGAGGCTCCAAGAAGGGATTGAGGTCCTATTGTGTGGAGCACTATGGACAAAAGAAATGAAGTTGCAGA
>WEIS01038275.1:1181-13111 GCA_013389965.1 Todus mexicanus | reverse complement strand
TGTTGATGCAACAGCTATAGTGCTTTCAAATGTTGATACTATGAAAATGTAATGTGATTGAGCTTGGACAGGTGCCTTAAACAGACCACCCATCATATTTATTTTGCTGCCAGTCAGAGAAGACAAACTCTTAGGTAAAATGTTGAAGTGCTTTGAACTTTCCAGATAGATAGTTAATAATTTGTGGTTCATTTGAAAAGAGATTTTGACAATCCTGGAAAAAAGTTCTACTTAACTAAAAGCCACTATTATGATCCAGATTTTCAAAGCTTGCTATTTAATTTGATTTTAGTTTTCAGCTTTGTAAATATTTTCACAAAAGTATTTAGTTCAAATACCTTATTTTTGGTTTAAAAGAACAAAACTTGTTAAAAAGAGTAAGCTGATGCAGTATAAATTTGTTAATATTATTATTCTAAGTCAATTGCAGAGCAAGCAGCTCTACTTGCTTATGTTTATAAAATCACTGGATTTGGTGCACAATGTACATCAAAGATTCTGCATATATATATAAACAAAAATGTTTAATGTGGTCACAGATGCTTAGATATGATGTGGACACTGAAGCTTAGATATGCTTATGTCATGAACATACTTGGAAATCACTGATTTTAAATCCAGTAGGAACATTTTATCGCTGCCAGTTCTAGAAAAATAACAAAGTCAGGGTTCAAACCACTCATACAAACTATATACGCAATGATATACACTCATGCATGTGTTGGTAACCTATTTGATGTCTGGTTTTTGCCTTAATAGTTAGCAGAGGCAAAAACTTAGACTTTGAATTTTAACCTTTTCAAGCATTAAGGACTGGAGGTGACTGATAAAAATTCCTCGGTAGGAAACTGGTAATTAAAATAGATTGAAATGTAAGCGATCGCAGTAAAATAGAGTTATCATCACAGATCTGGAAAATTATCTGATATTGCACCACAAAAATATTTCAGAACAGGAATGCTTCTTGTGATGATATCACACTAAGTGATATCACAGTTACCTGAAACAGAATAGTACAAAGGGGAACAAAAGTTTGAGTGAAAAATAGCAAAGCTGACAGTCAGGGTCTTGTTCTCTGAAAGGTTGGATGCAATTAAGAGTAATTCACTTAAATTATGGCACTGGAAGACTGACATAAATGAGAAGAAAATTTTGTGTATGGTCACTCTAGCAAAAATATGGGACTTTGGAGTTTATTTTTGAGGTGACCTTAAGAATAAAAAAGAAGCTTGTTTTCATGTAAATGTTCAGTAATCATTCTAAGAAAGAAAAAGTGTACTATAGAAAAGGGATTGTCTATGAAGATTTTCATAAGGAGCAAGTGAATCTTCAAGGATCTTCAGAACCAGAGCCACGTTTTGGACTTAATATTGGCTGGTGTTGTGCCAGAGAGGAAGAGAAGACTTAGGTGTGGTTGGTTGTTTCTGAAAAAGAGATAGTGTTGACAATTATTAATAAGTAAAATTAAGTCTCAAGAGAGAATGGCCTAATGGCAGAGCTGTTAGCTGCATCCAAAAAGATGGTCTCACATCCTCGCTGAAAAGTTCAAATTACACATGAGCACAGTGTGTTTTCCCAGATGGGTGAAAGAGAAATATAATCATCTCTGCCTTTAAAAATGATGACAGAAATAGTTGAGAAAATTATACCTCAATTATCTTGATCGATCTTGTAATAAACTCTGCACACAATCTGCCTGTCTTTGCTAGGAAAGAGGTCAGGAAGGAAAAAAATATCTTTTTTTTTTTTTTTTAAGTGGACCAAGATGAACTTGGGGTGAGTTTGTTTCAAATGAGTGTATTTATTTATTAGAGATACTGTGGAAGCAAAAGTGGCTGCTATCTAAGTTTTGTTTAAGTTAAGCAAAAGTTCAGTACAGTTTTAGGTAAGAGATTTCTGTCATGGTCTTGTTTTATATTGAACAAAATCAGTATTCTATACTGAAGAGTCTCATCTAAACTATTGCAGTTATCATCTTGAACATGCCAATACTAATTTACAAGTGCTCAAATAGCAGTTTGAATGTGTAAGGATTTGAACTTAGTTTTGGTTACTAATAATAATATGGCTTTTGTATCATGTTTTGCTATTCAGGTACAGAGAATGAAAAAGTCACGAGGTCCATAACGTGGTCAAGCACTTAACCATCTATACAAATAAGTACAATTGTGTAGGCAAGGCTGGTGCAGTTAAGATTCTGGTGTATTTTATATGTACACGTAACACACTTGACTATGCTGTCACCGTGACTGTACGCACAAATTGTTCTTGTACTTCAGTTAAAGAAACAGTGGGGGTTTTGAAACCTTAGACTTCTGTCAAAGTGAGTTGGTGCTAATTAATTTATTAGTGTTGAGAAATGGTCTAGAGACCATTGGTGTGAAGAAGATGCTCTTCTCATTACACCAGTGAACTGAAAAAATAGTTCAGAAAAGTAAATAAGGACTTGTAAGAACTGAATGGATTTTGCAAGCCAGGTGAAATTGGCAGAATGAGAATGAATTGTACTCTTATATTTCGTTTAAATTGCTGTTATAGGCAGCAAACTGGAAAAGATTCCGTGCTTCATAGCAATGGAACATGGAAAATAAATACTCTTGTCACATCATCACATTTCCTTTATTTTGTTCCATGAGGTCATGTATGAACTTAACTCTCCTGACTGAATACAGAA
Source organism: Todus mexicanus (assembly GCA_013389965.1). Taxonomy (NCBI): domain Eukaryota; kingdom Metazoa; phylum Chordata; class Aves; order Coraciiformes; family Todidae; genus Todus; species Todus mexicanus. The sequence goes on along the minus strand of WEIS01038275.1, from coordinate 10,437 downwards.
ATTACAAATTTCAAAGGAATCTCACCTTTTTTTTTTTTTTTTTTAATAGAATGGACCACGAGAGATTTCCACAGAAAAGTACTGGAAACACTTGCTACTCTCACCCTGGTTTGATTAGCTCAGAGTACTGAAATTATGTTGTATTGTCCTCAGATAAATAACTGAGATACATAGTAGGAGTCTCAGAGTACATGCAGTTATTATGCATCTGGTGCCAATGCTTAGGAATGCAGAGTTTTATTCTTCTGAATTAAAAGGACAAATAAAATCCTATTGAGTAGATCTCACGGTGAAGTTCTCTTTTCATTTCTGTCCTGGTCACCGCGTTTTGTATGATAACTATTTGAAATGCTAAATAGAACTATTAGGCAAAGCTTTTTTAACTCATTTTTCTGTTGTATCACTGTTTGAAATTCTGAATTTGAGTTTTATAAAGGCTCCAAAAATCTGGGCTACTATGACACTTTTGAATCAGCTGAAGTGGTTTAATACTAGAGTCTTTGTGATAATGATGCAGAAAAGTTACAGGTTTAAGACACCCTGACTTCTGAGTTTACCAGAAAGGTATTTCAGCCTTTTGACACATGAGGATGGGGTGTGTGGATTTACTAGAACTTTCAATTTTTCTATAAATTCCTAAGGCAGAGTTGTGTGTTTTGTAGTGGCATAGAAAACACTTATCGAAGGTTTTAGTATCAAAGCAAAACCTTCAGCGAATGAAGTTCTGCCCTAATATTTTAGCAGACTGGGAAACCTGCATTTTGCATGTCATCCATTTACCAGAGCATGTGATAACTCTATGAAAGGATCTGTTGTACCAAGCTGATTCTTACACATAAAAGCTGTGACTTCAAATTATTTCCCCCTTTTAAAATTCCTGGTGATTCTTTTTTCTCAATACTAGTGTTGTTATATTTGTTTCCTAAGGGTATCCAGGTGTTTTCACTGGAATAATGCAGTTTCGAGGCATTTCTTTTCTGCGTGCCAAATTCATTGAGTTAATCACTGTACACAAACGTGGCTCAGCACTGTCCAGTGGCTGTAATGAGATGCAGCTTCTCAGTGGCTGGTTTCCAAGCTGGCAGAGGGCAATGGGGAGTGACAGCCATCAACATCTTCTGCTGGTTTGGCTGTGGGACACGGGATGAGAGCTGCAGCATGCTTGGGCCAAAATGCAACACAAACCCACGCATACTTAGTGGGCGGTAATCAGCAATCATCCAAGCAAAGCAATAATGAAACCATGTTGTTTCTTGTCCCAAGACACAGTCTGTTGAGAACAACATGAAAACATCTTCTGAAGACTGAGAGGAGAAACATGGTTTGAGAATTGTCCTGTGTGTAAACAGAGGGTTGTCATCCAGTGTGTTTGGGCAGTGTCTGAACATGTAAACATTGTCAAGACAAAAATTAGCATAACTGAGAGGGAACAGAGCTGTTAAAGAAGAAATCAAATGCACTTCCATATTTTTAACAATATTAGGGATTTAACACTACTTTTAAAGGTTGTATCAAAACGTATGTACTTTGGGCACAGTGTATATGTACTTTTTCAGCTCATCTCCAGGGAATAAACACAGCAAACTACACACTCAGCAAACATAAATCTCTGTGGCACCAATAAAGCAATTGAGAAACAGGCCCAGAGAAGGATCTAAGTTTCAAATTTAGGGACAGAACTGTGCCTTTAAGGCTTGAGATTTGGGGTTGAGGTTCAGGGCTAACTTTAAATAGAGCAAATCAGTTTGGGAGGTCAGGTGAGTTTTTCATGGCAGGAAATTTTCTTGGTTACAGTGGTCTGACTTCTGAAAGGTTAACCGCCTGCATGAGTGGTCAGTCATAATATACCAGGGCCAGCATCTTCAAAGCGACAGCTCAAAATAAGATTTATTCAAGATTTGTTCTTGCAAACCTTATAAGCATGTATGTACTTGTAATTCCACTGTAAGTATCTGGCTTTGGCTTCATATGCATTTGGTGTCAGAAGAATGAATGAAGCAATGATAACTCTAATAATAATAAACAGTTGCTCTTTTACAGTTGCTTTTGTTCCATACACAGCCTGCACGTGGACATGTCCAAGTGTCTTCTTTTAATTTTCTTGTTACATTTATCTCATTCTTGCTTTCCAGCATTGTGTATTTTAATTTTCAGTATGAAAATATTTAAATCTCTGTTGCAATTTGGTTTTATTGCCCAGTGTGACCACTTATTCCAGGTGTTTATTTATCTTCATGGAAGAGGTTCTTACTGGATTTTATTCGTGTTTATGTTTAGAATGCTTTTGCCACATTTCATAGGCCTCTTGGATGGGAGGATGTTTTACCATGTGCATCATTATCACTTCCTTCATTATTTTGTACACATCCATTAGGTCATCTTAAATGTTTTTCATCGTCACTGAAAATAAGCTTAACACATAACAGGTGTGGAACCAGATGGGGAGAGGGAGCTTTAAACTAAAGTACTGATTTATCCACTGCAGTGCCTTGCCTCTCTCCATCAAAGAGTTTGAGCACATACTGATGCAAAGGAGGTTATAGTCTTCCTAGCCCAGTCCCTCTGTAAATCCTCCTTTGCATAAGTGCCTTGCTTTGAACATCCATATGGCAGAAGAGAGCCGTGTAAAGCAAGTCTTTGAGGTCCAAAAATTGTAGGTTGCTGACTATCTAGTTGTTATTCATAGCTCTTCACACTGTGTTATGCTATGCTGAGATTTAGCGTTGCCTTACTGCTTAACATCCATTTTTCCTCTCATGGACACAAGATGTAGACAAGATAGGCAGGGAGCTACCGAAGTGCTGCTGAGCTGCCTTCGGATTTCTCTGGAGTAAAGGGTGTTAAAACATTGTTATAATGGATTTATAGCATCACTGCTATCTGGGCTGAATTTAGTAAGTTATCAGAAAACAGCTCACTCTCAGTGATTCATAAATAGCAGAAAGATTCCTTTAGGATCACTGCAGCCAGGTGAAATTTGCAGGAGTTTCATGCCTACTCTTAGAAGCACAGCAGCCTGAACCAGCCACATAGTCAGAACTGGGAGAAAAGGTGGACAGAGGGGCACACTTGGTCTTACCCTTTTCATCTTGGCCTCCACCTGGTGCAGATGAAGTTTTGACCCTAAAAGAGTATAGAGATGCATTTCAGCTCCTGTAGGACTGGGCTCTAAATCAGGAACAGTAATATAATCCTTGTTTTTTCCCTTCCTTCACTATACTATTATTAGACCATTTCCTTTGTCCCTGTTTCTCTTTTTTTGGTGCATTTTTAGGAGACCACTATTATATTTTCATTTAATGTGAATATGTCTAAAGAGGCCATTGTTGTCACTTGAAATATTTATGTAGTTTAGCATTCAGTAATTCCATTTGCTTCTTTAATTTGATCCTTTAACTTACTTCTGCTTATTTTTACATACAGTGCCTCCAAATCCTCTGCATCAGATTTGTTTATCTTTTTTAAAAGCTTTCAGCTCTCTGCTTGTAAAACTCTTTGCATTTCATTCCTTACCTAACCACAATGGCCTATGTTGCACTTTTCCCTGTTTAGATTGAAGTGGGAAGAATTTCAGCTGCACTCTTTCCAGCGGTTGCTTAAACATTTCCCACTTTCCCCCTAGTAGCTTTCCACAGTTAGTAGAAATCCAATCAAAAGTACTTTCCACTCTTTTCAAAAAAGTCAGCTACTTAATTTCTCTTATGCTTTCTGGTAATATTCTGTGCTCACTCTTGAAATTTCTCACTGATCTTACATATTTTGAGCGAATGTTATATGCAGTGTGTGTATTTGTGTGTGTGAGTAAGTACACATGTGTATGCACACACACAACTATATTTAGCTTTTATTTGCTTTCTCTTGTTACCTTGGCTTCCAAACTGCTTGTATCCCACTGTCGTGCTTTGGGGTGGTGGGTTTTTTTAAAACCATTGCACTATTTTCTTACTGTAACAAAACTGTTAGTGGGATGGAGAGACATCTGATAACGAGGCATTTGTCCAGTCCTTGGGGACAGCTGACCAATTGGACAGCTTGGTGTGAGTTCTGGCACAGGCCACCGCCCCAGATGTTTTGATGGTATGTAGGACAGTGAGAAAGGAGTGATGTTAGGCTAGAGAGGGAGAGCGTGTAAACAGAAAAAAGTTGGATTAGTTTTCCCTAAACTGTTGAGTGCAGGGCTGAATTGCCTTTCGAAGCAGAAGTCTCAGAGAATTGCAGAAGTCTACATGGTGAATAAACTATCTCCAAACTCATTCCTTGATTACATGTCAACCGTCACACTGCCATTCTCCCCCAGCCCCACATCCTAAGTTTCTGGAAGTCAAAAAGGTCTCATCAAGAGAAATACATCTGGTGTTCTATACTAACAAGAACTGAAAAAGCTTTAGCTAATCAACCCTTTCAGAATCCTTAGGCTTAATTGAGCCCAGTATGGCTCCCAGTTTATGCTGGTTTGGATCCAACGATTTCACTGGCATAAAAGAGGATGAATCAGGCACTTGAAACATCGTTTAATGAACTGGTTGTATAGAAAGGCCAACTGGAGCAGAGGCATGAGGTGACTCAAGTCAAGATTTTCTGCTGTAGTGCTCATTCTTCAAGGCCATGCTTTCACATCAAGGGTATGTAGTGGGACGTGCAGTTTGGTCAAAGCCAAAAGCTGTGGGCTGTGGGCTAGCTCTCCAGTTGGATTTAACTGGCAGAGCTCCCACGAAACCAAGTTTTAATTCGTGGAGCAATTCCAGTTCTATATTCTCTAGGGGAAAGCTGACCACTGGTTGTAGCTCTCAAACTCTTACAGTATTTATTTTCTCCATCCAGATAGTGCCTCCAACCCAGTTTTATTTCCACGTGGCTGCTTTGCTGCACATTTCTCTTTCAAATCCAGCCTCCAACAATACTTCTCTGCAAGGAGTTCTTCCTTGCTAATTTTGAAGTGTTGACCTGAGAATGAGCTGAGTCTAAGTGCAGCACCTCCAAACACCCTATGAAAACCTGAGCACAGCTGCAGCAAGTGAATATATCTGCATTAGTAACTGGAATGAAACACTCTATTAAAAGTGGAAAAGAAAGATGCTAGGACCAAGTAAATAAAAGAACGCATTTTTATTTCTCATATAGCCTTTATTGCGAAGTGTTAAATGAGTTGTCCTGCAACTAGTACAGACTAGAGCTTTCTGAGCAAGAGCAATTTTGAAACAGTCACCCTGTGAAATGTACAATAATAACTACAGCATCCAGACTGATCAGAGTTGTCTTATAATATTATCAGCAGGTATTTAAAAACCCCAATGATTTATTTGTTTATTTGAAGTTCTGGGGTTTATTTTTCCTTTTTTTTTTTTTCTTTTTTTTTTAGGGCAGCATGGCAGTAATGGTTCTTTTATAAGAGAAATAATGTCAACATAAGGCTAAAAAGCACGTGCCTGTAGAACATCTGCTCCAAGAAGCCACTTGAAAAATAACCACTCAGTAGCATGATAAGAAAACATCTGTGAAGCACTGGGAGAAATATTAACAATGGGAGGAGGCAAGGAAGGACAAGTGAAGTTGGACCTAGACCAGGGACAGACATGTACCAACTGCCAGTGGCAGCACCTCTGTTTTTTCTTTCATGGTTACATCTATATTTAGCATTCAGATTTTGTTAGAAGCAGGGGGGGATGTGGCAAGAGGAAAATTGAGTACGGTGGCCATCGTCTTACCAGGTGCAAGGCTGAAGCCCCAGCTCCCTGCCCTTATCCAGGCAGCCCGAGTGTTGGGGCAGGCGCTTCGTGTAATGAGGACCTGGCATGTGTGTGTGTGCAGCCTGCTCCTTGCTTTCCTTTGTTGTGCTTTACATGTTGGATGAATCACACAAGATTTTATTAGAAAAACACTGTTCTTATTAAAATCTTACATAAACAAGCCATCTGCCTTCACACATTGATTTGAAGATTTTTTTTTAACACTGGCAATTTGATTTCAAGGCATTTATGGAACATTTCTTTGCTGGATACTGAGAGGATGACACATAGCAGTGTCTTAACCGTTACACAGACATTTGGCTTTAATTGATGTGCAGATTATGCTCCCCTTTAAAAGTGGGATAGTTAGTGTTTATTCAGTTACACCAGTGCAGCTTCTCAGCAACGTTTAACAAAGAACACATACTACTGAGACATTTCCCACAACATGCCGTGGCCTCAAAATCCCATTGGTTTGCTATAGAATAAACAGTCAGGAATTCCTGGAAATTAAAAAAACAAAAACCACATGGACGGTAGGAGAAAATTAAATTAGTGACCCTAGGTAGAAATAAGTAAGATTTTCAGGCATCCACTCTGTTTCCAATCTTATTTATTCCTTTTCTGGTATTAATCAGCCTTTTAGATTTCCCTTTGGATCTGGCTTTTTCCATTACAAATTTAAGAATACTGTAGAATGACAACTTCAATATATGATAGGTTGTATATTATTCTTCTGAGTAACACATGCAGAAATCGATATGTATTTGCAAAGAGTACATGTATAAGAAAGAGCTAAGAATAGATAGGTGGAGTTGTATGTCTCTGTATTTAGAGAGGAGGTGAGATGCTGGCAAACTTGTGCATCAGTTTATTATTTATTACTGCTGGTTACAGATCCTATTTCGTGTAATAGATCATGAAATGGAAGAAGGGAGAAAATATGACTAAGAGCCAAGCATAGGAGTCAGGATGTTTTGTCACCCTGAACAATCGAATTTGCTCATATTTCAAAAAAATGGAGAAAATCATTCGAGCTTATTCAAGGTGCTCTGAATGTAACTGGTCAGGAATAACACTAAACATATCTTAATGGGAATAATGTTTGAACACCTCCATCTTTCAGTGGATTTAAGCATGGTCCATCCTAACAAGGGATAGTTCTGTGAATCACAACCCAAGTGCCATGTAATCTGGAATGGTGAGGACTGCAGCATTTTAAAAAAGGACACCGTTTGTTGAAAACCAGAACTCTTTCAGGTGTCTCCAGCTGGAGCAGCAAATGGTAAGATAATAAAAGATCCCTTGGGAAAAAATCTTGTTTCTCTGTGGAAGGAAAGTTATATTGATCATTTGTTGTTTTGATAGGTTGAGGTTCTTAGTGTTGCTCCTTAATTTTCTCACTCTGACAGACACAACACAGCAAGCACATGTTTAAGCCTCAGTTTACAACCTGATCTGCTCTGGCAGACTTTTCTGTTCCTGGAAACTACTGATTTGTTTGGCTATATGGTGGGAGGAGGCTTCCAGCAAGGAGGAGAACTAGCCTTTGTCTACACCTAGGATGTAAATTCCCGTCATCTTCTAGGTGAAGACGTTTTCCATCTTTAGATGTTTTCCTCGTCTATCTCCAGCTGTTTTCATCTCTCTGATCTGCTGATGAATGATGAGGATGGTGTTTTGGAGGTGGGCTGTGATCATTTAACTGTTTTGGAGGTACAATATGGCTGGAATAATATGCACCTTAACCGTCTTAAAGCAATGCCAGTTTAAGTTTAGGTTTCAAATTGACAAAATTGACCCCTTAGAAAGCTGTTTGCTTCATACCTTTTTGTCAATTTGATCTTCTGTGCAATTTAAGTGAGACTTAGGAGAGTCCAAACAATGACCTGTGCCAGTTTAAATAAGTTGCTTTAAGAAAAAATATATATAACTCAGCTGAGTAAGGGGGATTTTTTAGAGTTAGGAATTTGAAGAGTAAAATATAATATGGATTTCATGACCTTATCCCTACTTTTAACATTTCTTGTGCTTCTTTCCATTCATTCATCTAAGATGTTGAGTGTACAGGAGTGTGTACAGCTCCTGACACAGTGAGGAGCTGATGTTCTTTCAGCTTCTTGATGTAACCAAAATGCATATGTTTTAGGTAATAAAAGGGTAAAAAATGAAAAATTTAAAAAAATAGCATTTTTGTGGCATTTTGAACTTAACTGTTAGAGAAGAGTTATTCCAAAATTAAAACTATCCCAAAGTTTACCAAACTTTTGGAAATCTAAAGAACACTTGATCAAGTTTGATTTTCTCCAGACTCATTGCCTATCCTGTGTTGATGATGAAAATTGTCTTCATCACCTGCCATGTTCCTTATTTTTCCCAGGGATACAAAGGGGAGAGAAAAGACTCTAATGCTAATAAACATGCAAGCCATTTATTTCAATGGTTAGTAATTGCTGTATAACGATTTACAAAAATTGCACATCCTCTGTTTAACTAAGGTTTTCCCTATGATCATCATAATCAGTTCTGCCTGTTTGAAGAAACGCATGCTTGCACAGCTTGAAACATTTAAAACCTTTCAAGTCAGGCTTTGGCACCTCTGATGGTATGTACTATGCTTATGACAGTTAATCATGTGAACTGAACTTTTTTTTCTCTTCCCTTTAAACTTGGTAGATTCAAGCTTATCCTTTTTTTTTTCTTTTTCCCCTCATATTATTTGTTCAAAGTTGAATTTCCAGTGCATGAAACTACTTGACCTGGAAAATAAACACAGCACTGCATATAACACTGTGAGTAGCAAAAAACCAAAAAAAACCAAAAACCAAACAAAAAAAGTCTGACCTGTGTAACTAATACAAGAGACACATAAAACAATGAAGACCTAATTTTCTATGGTCTTTTAGCAACAGTTTTAAGGTACCTAAACAGATAGATGTGTCTGCAGTTGTCCTCAATGTTCAGTACCTTCTGTAAAGGAGTTTTAAAAAAACTAGTCCTTGGCACTTCAGTGACCTACCTTTAATTTCCTCAAAGTAATAAAGGTTGACATATATTACAGACTTCAGCGTAAATGGGCCCTGCAGGCCAGAATCTCTGCTGATGAACCGTGACTGGGCTGCTCTCACAACAGCGAAGGTGTCTAATTTTACACCTGTGAACTTTTCCATTGTTGCACTACTTTCAGTGTGATTTGTTGCTTGTTTGTTTGGTTGCTTTTTTCTAATGTTCAGACAGAATTTTGTTTCCTGGGACCTGTGACTGTTGCTTCATTTCCTTTTGCTGTGCACCTTGAGATGAATCTGGCCCTGTCTCTCCTATGATCACTCTTTCATAAAGGAGTGGCAAGCAGGAATTAAATGCCACCCTTAGCATCTTTTTCTCCAGGCTGAACAAACCTGACCCCCTTTGTTTCTCCTTTTACTTTGTGTGCTCCAGTCTAACCATCTTGGTAGCTCTCCATTGCACTCACCTCAGTTTGTCAGTATCTCTCCTGAAAGGAAGAAAGGACAAATTTAGGCATAGTACTC
>WEIS01038273.1:0-15785 GCA_013389965.1 Todus mexicanus | reverse complement strand
GTGTCTGATGAGACGGTGACCAGCCAGGAAGCCAGTGCAAAAAGTCTAGAGCTTCCGACTACACACAGCAATCAAATGCTACATGCTTGGAGGAACACGGTCTTGCTTATAAAACAAAAAGTCCATTTTCTCAATGCAAGGGAAAAGGTATTTTATCTGTAAGTAATCCCACATTTAGCCATAGCTGTATAAATCTGAAGGGACTCTGCTGAGGCTGATGGGGCAGGTCTGGAGTTACCTTGTTTAGCAGAGCCCCACATCAGATACAGGTGCATACTCAGGAGGACAGTGGCTCTATCTGAACGCTAAGGTGCAGAAAAACATTTCAGGAGCTTGAGGAAGAAAATTAGTGTGTGAACATGAAAACCTGAGGAAGGAATGAAGAAATTAATTATAAGAGCAAGGGAAAAACAAATAAGCATGAAGAAAAACAATTAGTAGTTGAAAATGCTCTTGAGTACAGTAACCTTGGAGAATGCATTGAGCTAGTAATGGTGGTTGCTGTCACTTAAGGCAATTATTGGATACCATATAAACCCCCCCCCCCTTTTTTTTTTTCAAACCAAGAAGGAATTGTTTATGTTTTAGGAAGCAGCCATCAATAGTGAAATTAAATATCTGAATGAATGCAGGAACATGTTCTAATAAAATGTGAAGGAAGTAATCAGGGAAGATTATCAGTCTTGTCAGCCTGATATTTAGCAGTGATAAAAAAGGAAAGCCTGGTGCCAATGTACTTTCCGTTTTGCAAGCTGAGCCTATCTAGCATAATATTAAATGGCAGAGACTCATAAAGAGTTTTAAGAGCTTCTCTGCAGAATGGAGCTGAATACACACACAAACTGAGATTTGCACTAGATTAGTAAAATGTTTTACTCTTAATGCCAAACGAGGGCATCCCGGGATCAGCAATAACCTCCTGTGATTGCACAGACCAGCCTCTAGTCACGCAGCTGACCTGATTAGGACACTGATGAGCTGCAGAGAAGTGAGGGTTTATACTCTGGCCTAAAGGAAAGGAAGGTTTGACCACCCCAGGACAGAAATGTAGGACCCACTTGCAACCCCCAGATCTTTTTTTCCCCTGCCTCCAATGCGCAAATGAATGATGGCAGTACCCAGCTACAGAGTGGTATCTCAGTCTGGAGGTCCCTGGTACAAATCACCACGCAGACAGACAAGAAGGAGGTCACTGCTTACACTTACAACCTTGCTCTGTATCCTGGATACAAATAACGTCCAGCAATGGAGTATGGCCTCTTCCTGCTACTGTAGCTCAACAGATGGAGTAGCTGCTAAGCTTAGCCTGCAGGATTGAGAAATGGATTTTTTGTTTTATAAGCAAGACTATGTGCAGATGAACTGAGGATCCCCTACAGATCACAGAAATAAAATCTATTACTTTTTAGGTCACAATACTGCATGTCATGCTCTTCTCTCACCTCTTTCCTGCTTATTTTATTCTAGAAAGTTGTTTGCTTCCTTTTTTCTTGTGTTCCAGAGCTGAACTTCAGCAATTGATATTGGTGGGCCTTGCTCAGAAAGCCTCTTAAAATTATTAATGCACCTCTTTGATGAGATGGCTTAAGACTGCTAGCACAGTGTATTTGCACATTTTTTCCTGTGCTTTCATTATAATTGTTAATGGTGATCTCTGACGAGGTGGCTCAATCCAGGTAGTAAAGTATTTTTCATATAATTTTGCACTAATTCTCTGTGCTTCATATTGTAAGTGGGATATGTATTAAAACTCCAAAATGACACAGAAGCTTGTGCCAGCTCGTGCCAAAGCTTTGCCATGAAGCTTTGAAGCAAATATCTGCTTCTCAACACATTCTCTCTGAAATCTCAGAAGGGCATTTTAACAGCTTCAGAAGTTACACACTTTCTACTTAAGTTCTAAATGTCTTGTTTAAAAAACCCAACCCAACCCCCAACTTTCTACAGCGAAGTGGTAACCAGTTTAGCTACCATCTCCCTAGGCCCATTACAGAACCTTAAGCAGCTTTCTTACGGACTTTCTTGCTCCAAATCCTTGAAATACTAACAGAACAATTTTGGTGAGATGACATCTTCAGACTAAATCTTTGTATTTACCTTAATGACTAGTTTAAGTATTTAAGTGGTCTGCCTGAGCGAATTTTTCATTTGCATGAAGAAATCTGTCTCCACCTGCTTTTTTCTTTAAAACTGACATTTTTACGAAGTTGATTAGAACATTAATATTACTTATCGTGAGTCGAGTTTCCACAACTGAGGAAAAAAAATGCAGGTACGGATAGAGAGAGCTTTGTGTGCACTGGATGTAGATCCACAGAGGGAATGCAAGTGAAAGATGCAACTAATTGGTAATCTTAAAAATATGAACCACATTGCCTTCTGAATGTAGCCATTGCAACTTATGACTTCTGTCAAACTATGTATAGATTTCTCTGTCTTAAGAATCAGCAGCTTTCCCTGTTGATTGAATTCTAATTACTCACTCCACAGTTACATTGATTTTAACAAACTTCTGGACAATTTTGTACCAGGCTGGTTTCAAATTACACTTAATGAATTCATCGCTACTATCGATATGAAAACTTCCATTCTACAGCGTGTTGAAAAAGAAACAAACTGCTTTTCTTCCATTCTGCACAGGCCAGACATTCCCTCAGCTTGTACTGTGCTAACCCAGAGAGGTCAGCTGACCTTAGGTTGCACTTCATGACACCTCTGGGGATAAAAGGCAGAAATCAGTTGGGTATGTTTGTCTGAACCCAATGATGAGTGTGTCTATAACAAACTGTGTTTAAATTCATTGTGCAAGTCAGTATTTTTAAACAAAAAACCAATCACTTTCCATATATTTCATCAAAGTCAAGAAAACCATCTATCTGCACTCTCCAAAATGCAAGTAATATCTCTTAAAGATGGGTAAATCATATTGATGCTGGTAATATACTTGTGTAAGGGACCTCTTACTTTGTGTATGGGTCAAAGTCCCCCACTACCCAGCAGGCAACATGTGAAGTGTAGTAAAGACTAACATCAAAAAGTTTAATTATTGCTTTTTCGGTCTTTTGATCAGTGAACTTTGCAAATATTTGGCTGCAGTCCTTGTGTGTCTGCCAGTGGTGAACAGACACAAATTACGCATCCAGGTGCTGCTTGGGCGCTCTGGGTCCACCTTTATGCCCTGAAGCCATAGGGCTCGGATGATGGACACTAAGGTGCCTGTTTCAGCCACCTGGGGCTGTCCCACATTTCTCTGTCTGCTCCCAGGGTCACTCCCTCCATCTCTGGTCCTCCTGCCTGCCTGATGTGCAAACAGGCACAGGCATTTGCAGAAATCTATACCACAGACCAATTTTTTACAATTAACATCAAGGAATTCTTTATGGCCTCGTGGTTTTATTTCCATTTACTTCAGGCAATGGTTCCCTATCTTTGGAGTTATTGCTGTGGAAAGGAGCACTCAACATTCATTCAAGCTGAAAGCTGCTGATTACATACATCAACTGTAATAAGATATGTTGTTAGATCTTCTTGAATGATCTATAGATCAAAGATATGATCAATGGCAGCCTTTAAATATTTCCAAGTCAGTATTTCCAGAGACGTTTTCATTCAAAAGAACCTGGAAGTATTTTCCAACTGGAAGCCCAGATTCTACTTCCTGGTTTTCTTTAGGCTTTGTTTTATTCCCTCTGCAGTTCATTATTTGGTACAACAGTTCTGGTGCCAAATGTGGCTGAAGCAGTAGGATATCTACAGGTCCAGATCATATCTGATGTTTTTATTATCATGACTATATCTAAAGCACTAGATGAAATAGAACCTTCATGGATGCATCTCCTCTGTAATTTCAGGTCCATCCTGGGGTGAGACATGGACACGGCACCATCCGCTCTTACCACCGTCATTCCCATGAGCGTGCAGAGCCCAGCTGTGGTGTGCCTCCACTGCTCTGCCCTTGCGTCATACCCCTAAAGACCTGGCTCCTGCCCTGCACCTGCTGCCCTTCTGAGATGGATTTCTACCTGCTCTCTGCTGGCAGGAATGTGATTTCAGAGTGTAATTTTCAGTGTAAATGGTAGAATTGTGAATGTGCTAGAGCAAAGAGAAGGTAATGGAGAAACCAAATTAATTTTAAATCAGACAATGATTTTGCAGCACGTGCTTATCGTGCATTCAAAATTACCCACTTACTACACGTACCCATTCTGGAAGTCATCTACAGAAGTTTCACTGCAATGACAGGTTGTTTTCCTTTCTAATGAGGAAAAGAACAATGAGTTATCCTCCTTTAACTCTACACATAGAGAGAAATTCCAGTAGGCAGGACAGTTCGATGATTTCAGATGTTATTTTCTAAATTATAAAGCTTCCCACGGAGATGAACTGTCCCACAGTCTCTGGCAAACTGTCTGGTGATTACTCTGCTAAGAGTATTAAATGATCTAAAAGTTTGTACATCATTTTTTGAAGAGGAAAGCAAATGAAAAGGTTTCTTTAAATCTCAGAGGTGAGTGGTTTGTTCTCTGTTAAGATAAACACAGCAAATTAAGGTTTACTCTGAGCAGCCTAGCAGAAAACAATCTGCATAAATAAATGAAGTTTTATCTGACAATGAATAAAAGATTCAAACAGAAAATTGGTTTTCTTTAGTTTCTATGAGGAGTAAAAAGAACAAAATTACCAGGCTATTGCTTTCTCCTTAAAATCTTTTTATAGATAATGGTGAACAGATGATTCCGTTAAACTTCACTTGCGATGAATTCAAGGCAAGATAATATCATCATCCATCTTCTTGATGAACCTCATCATTTTATCTTCAATCTACATCCAGGAGAAAAACTGAACACGCCACGCATCTACACATCTCTTCATTTAAAAATTACAGCTGAAGGTTAGAAAATGTTTAAGGTCAAACTTCTAAGCTACCATCTGGAGCTCATTTAACAATTGCCAAGAACATCTGCCACTACTGCACATGCCTTAGACAAAACTTAGCCAACATCACCTTTTCTTTTGAGGACAAAATCCTAGAGTCACATCAGCATTGACTGAGATGCTCTGCTGCCAGAAGTCAGAATTTAGTACAAATTTAGTGCAGTTTGGCAACCAGTGGAGTTGTTAATAGAGAAAGACAGTTTGGTAGTTCTTAACACAGCGTTCACCATCTAAAAGCCCTGTTTCACAAGTAGTACTCTCATTTACAGCTTGCAAGACACATCAAAAATGTTGCAGAGTGTGTGTGTGGGGGGGTTTCTCCTGACTGATGAAGCCTGAAATGCAGTTGTGGGGTAGTCAAAGCAAACTCCCATTGCTGCTGTCTTAGCTGCTCCTCTGCTGTGGCTGCAAAGCAGATCGGGCTCTCAGATTGCTGAAGGCAGTATTTCTCAGAAGTGCTGTAAGTGAAATATGAATGCAGACACTTAAGAGCTAAACAAAACGTCCTCAGAGATGGATGTGATATTCTCTGTACTTTTATGACAAAACTGAAAGATGCAAAAATCAGGGAAACACATGACTTACGAGGTCTAATTCCTCAGATAGAGCTCTGTGTCTTTATTCATATTTTAAGATATAGTAAATCCCACTGGCTATTAATTTCTTACATCGGGGAAGAAATTTGAAGTTTTAAAAATACTACAATGTTGCTACTCTATATTCACACACATGAATTCCTAGTAGCAAGAAGCAGATGATGTGAGATGAAACCTGTATTACCAAATACAGGAGAAATGTGTTTTTCATGGCCTGTATGAAAATTATTCCCTCTAAATGATGAACATGACATATAAAATGTCTATTAAGATATGAAGGAAATTTTAACTAGAAGATGTTTTCCCTGATTGCATCATTAATTTAATGATTTATTCAGACAGGACAGACGCTTTTCAGATATGTTCAGTGTCTCAAATTTTTGCAGTTTGGTAAAAGACGTGCGTTGCACTATTTTCCATAGGAGAAAAAGTAATACAATATATTAAGTATTCAATGACTCGTCTACTGTGTAATAACCAATATGTGCAATTCAAGATAATGTGTATGTATATTAATAGGTATAATAAATGATTTGATTCCATTTACAGAACAGTGAATCTGTCTTTTAATGCTGTCAAGAAAGCAGAGAACATTGAAATGATTGCATTCGTTCAGTTGAAAAGCTGCGAATGTGACTAAAATCTCTACATTGATTATAGATCAATTTACCTTTGCAACTGAAAACCAGGAGTTAGTTATGCTCAGTGTCTTGTCCTGTGTCAGATTTTGAAACACACTACATTTTGTATTTTAACAGATGGCAGAATTTAATCCTTATGAGAGAGACAGGAGTTATGTAGCAAGTGTTTGTTGTCTTATGGTGTGGAGAGGTCTAATGAATAGTATCATGTTTTGGTTTACTTTCTTACAGCTAAACATATACCTGCAAAAACATCATCATAAAATTGAGCTTTTTACAGACTCTTTGTGTCTGTGTCTCTGCGAAACTGAAGAGAAAGGTGCTTGCTATCAAACTTCCCATCAAGCAACTACTTTTCTTCCAAAATTCAGAGCAACGTTATCAAATCCATGACGCAAAAGACATTGAAGGTGATGTCCACCTTGGCTTGACTTTCCAGTTCTATTCAAGATCTTTAACCAGCAGAGGAACCTGCTGCTTTGAATATGCTTTCACATTTTCTCGTCTGGAAAGTGTTTATCCTCATCAGGATCTAAATATTTTCATCACTTTTAAAATAAATGCCTCTAGTCTGAAAAGTCTGCTCGCAGCTGAAGCAGAATTTGTAAGCTGGCTGGATATCATGGTGTGATTCTGAAAACACCTTCTCACCTGGTGCAGATTAATTTAGACTGTCACTGATACTTCAGCCTGATGAATCTTCTGGAGTAACATTACTACGTTATGAAAATTTAAAAAGATCTTCTGCTTTGGAAAATAAATTGAGAAGTGAAAGAAGTGGTATTTCTTCACAGAATACCCACAGATGTAAAGCAAAATACCTCCAAAACTTTCATTATAGTAAAAGGACAGAAAATGCTGAGGTTAATGGGAAACTAGATTTATGAGATCAAACATTTAGAAGTTTGGTCAACATTCAAATTTACAGAATTTTGCTGTACATTTTGCATACTTTAAAGTAGCATGGAGCAGGAGAAAGACAAGACTGAGCAGAAATGCGTGTGGGAGTTGTATATAAAAATTCAGCCACATCCTTTTAAATAGAGTTGGAGCTTTTTACTGGGTTGTTTCATTATTATTTTTTTTTAGACAATACCATAACTCTAACAAAGCTCTAGGAATGGCTAAAGCTATGCTTTCTTTATTTGTTTGTAGACGGTAAGCATGTGTATTTGCTGCCCATGTTTACTAAGCTGTATTTTCTGTGGTTTTAAAGATAAGTAAAAAAATAGTCACAATTTATTGCGTTAATGCATGTCTAATAGTAGCCAGTGTTACCAGCTACTGCACAATACCATCTTTGTCCCTCTGCAAAACGGGGATGATAATACTGCTTACCTTCACTTCATATCAATGTGGTATCACGCTCCTTAATCCTGTCCTACCAAGCAAGTATATTTAAGCATTGGAAAGAGGGGAAAAAAAAAAGGAAAAGAAAAATCAGGACAATTTGAAATCAAATTACATTGGAGGCAAACAAGTATCGGCTGGGTGTTTTTGAAAGAGAAACATCTTGTGGCCAATATTTTCCCTTAGCTTTTGCTGAAGATATTTATAGGTTTTAATAACTGCAAAGACTCACCCAGTATCTAATGGTGAGTACTCTGTTGTGGTTCTAATGCTGATAATGCCATAAATACAGCATTATGATACCTGAGTGTATAGTGCATGTCACTCAGGTGGTGCCCCCCTCCCACAGTCCTGGCTCTAGCCCTCTGTCACCTCTCCTCTCCCATGGGTCTTCCTGGGCTGCCTGGCACCAGTTTGGAGCTGCTCAACAAGCGACAAAATCATCTTTTTTCATTCTACATCTTGCTAGCCCAGCTGCCACTAAAGGCAGAGAGACTGTTGAATAAGACTGATGGAAATCAGGGAGGAGATGAAAACTATGTCACACATACCCTCCTGACTCCCAGCTGCTGAAAGCTGCTGTTTCGCGGTATTCCTTGCCGTCATTAGGCAGAGGCTGTTGTGGAGAGGTTTGTGGGGAGGTTCATTTGGTCTAGGGAAAGAGAGAGTGGGGAAGAAAGCATGGAGAAGGGACCAGGGAATAACAGCCAAGAAGAGAAAGGTTAAAAGAAAAATAGATATTGCAAGAAATAGGGAAAACCAGAACATTAAGAGACTGAAAAGTAGGTTAAAGTGTCTAAGAAAAGGAGTTGGGAGGGAGGAAAGATAAAGGAAAGGAAGTACTGAAGGTTAGTTTGCTGACAGTGTCAAAAAATGTGTAGCATCAGGAATTCCCCAGAACTCCCCAACTCTACAAACAGGAGAAGACAGGCATTGGCTGAAAGAGTTGGTCTTATTTTAATTAAATGTTTATTTAAGTCTAACATATTTGAAAATTATAATTGGTTTCCCCCAGCAATGCCCTTAGCCAAGCCCCTTTCACAGAGATCTTTGAAAAGCAGTCAACTCACTAAAAATCCCAGTTGGCAACCCTTTTTCCCTGAAAAAGAAGTTTACCGAAATCTTCAAAGGCCAGAATCTGGCATAGTTTTCTCCTGAGTAAAGTTAACTCCGCAAGTTGAGGCCCTGCCAGGAAGCGTGATGTGCTCCAGCTAGCTGCAAGCGTGGTCACTGCACACCCAGACCTACAAGCAGGAGTGATTGACCTTCCTGTCCATCTGCCTGCCCAACCATCAATACCTCTGCTCTTGTGACCTGCCTGTGTTGATGGAGCCCGTTTTTGTTGGTGGGGCAGGTGGCAAAGTGCTGCCATTCATCAGCTGTCTTGTGAGCAGTTGAATTACCTCTTCACTGAATCCAGAATGGACGGTTGAGGGTAATATCAACACAGTTGTTTGGTGTAACCCATTCCTGCTCCCTGCTCATGGACTGGTTGGTGTCCAGCTGTGGCACTACTGTACGTGGTCTGTAAGCATGGGCACGATCAAAACGAATGGGTTTGCACAGGGTTTCATTCTGTAAAAGTTGATCATCTCCCACTGCCCTTTGGTGTCAGTGAGATTCTCTGCACTAGCAGGTGAAAGACAAGTGGCAATAAATCATACACCTGAGCAGACCATTGCCATTCAGAGACCACAGAGTTAAGGTCTGGTTTAAATGATCTTTTTTTGGACAAGACTTCTGCTGACTGTGATCAATTTTAATGTGTAAGAACAAATCTTTTGGAAGAAATAATATCATATTCCTACTATTGTGCAGTTAAAATCCACAGGGATATTTAGAGAAAATGCAAATTCATGTCCTTGCTGCAATACATGCAAAAATGTATGGGGTGACCAGCTGCTGAAAAAGCTCAAACGGACAGCAAAACTTCTAAATGTGGCTGACCCGGCACTCTGAAAATCAGGCTCTTCTAATGTGCTCTAGGTGGGGCAGTTTAATATTCACATCACATGATCTTTGTAATTCTGATATTAGAACAGATACAGAATAAAGGTCAAAAGAAAGAAAAAAAACACCACAATAATAATGAAGCAATATATTCATGTCTAGTAAATATGAAATGGGCTTGGCTGGGCATGTTTAGAGGAAGCCATTTTTCAAAGAGAAAATCAGTTTGTGAAAGAAGGCTTTCATCAATCCTTTATATACAGTTTTGGCGTGGAAAGAATTTCTGGCCAGAGTACCTGTACAACCAATTATCCACTGGCCACAGTCCCTGCTGGGGAGAAGGGCTAGGAAGACTGAAGTCCTTGCTTCATGTTATCAAGGGACCTGAACCTCTGACTCGGAGAGAAATGCCCGGACTCCTTGGCTTCCATAGGAAGCACTTTGAGGGGAACTTTCAGAGTGGGACATTGCCGTTCTCCACCTCGTCTGCCTCGCACACCTTTCTCACCCCCAAAGCAGCCCACACAACGCCTGGTGGTTGTGCCACTTTTCTGGAATGGGTGCGCGTGAATCTAAAAAGTGATGTCTCCCATTGTGTTGGCAGCTGCTGAAGAACTGGAGGAGCTCCCCATTCCTCTCACAAGCCTCTCAGTTAGGATCAACCTCTCTCTCTACCATGCTTGGTAGTTGTTAACAGTCAAGGAGTTCATAAGAGGAAATTGAGTTTTCTAATTCTGAAGAAAAATCAAATGACTTGCTTTCGAGTCTGAGACCTAGGCAGACACAAATATATACACAAGTATAATTTCGTTATACCAATTTAATTGCATATTTCTTTCAAACTGTACGACCACCTGGATGCAGTCACAACAGTAACAACAACAAATCAATGTTTGTGAGGAAATGCAGCTAAATATTAAGATCTAATAATAAGCTCTCTTGTAAGCAACTGTAAAATTCTTTGTTTCCCTTTGCAAACAGTGTGTTAAGAATGCCAAGAACCAACAAGTGTCTAATATTATTCTTCCCCGGATGAAATGGAAATATATTAATTTCTATGAAATAGATTCCCTAATACATAAACACATTATTCTGAGGCTTAGAAGAATCATATACTTTTACTTCTGCTCTCTTCTGGAAACATTTGAAGGAAATATTTTATCAAAAGAATAAAATGCTATGTATGTTTCCTGGAACAAAGCCACCAGATATGTGATGCACCTTTCAAAATATTGGACATATACATTCCTAGCTTTACCTTTTATTTACCTGAAGAAAAGGCATCTCTGAACACTAAAAAACATGAGTCTGTGAGGTTACTTCAGTGGATGACATCATGTCTGGTCATGAAGTTGAATTTCAGAAGAGATTCTACTTCTTACCTCTTGCAGAGATCACTCACGTGCTACGCGTTTGAAAAGGCAATTCTACAGCTTTACAGTAGTACAGATGATCACAGAAGACAGGAATAGGGATGAAGCAGGTAGGAAGTACCCCATTTGCTGGTTAGTGGTTTTGCAGCTGACACTTCAGTTGATAATTCCTTTCATTTACTATAAAGGGAAACTTTTGTAAAGTTTCCAAGTTTTAGTTGTCTGTGAGGTTGTTCACTCCGGTTAGTGAGACAAGAAGCAGAAATGTCCCAGGTATCATAGAAGAAGAATCACACTGGCATGTTTCCAGCCTTGCTNCTTTACTTTTCTGCACCCCCAAGTGTGGTACACAAGATCCAGCAGTGACCTTGGTTTGCACACCAATCCTTGGTACTAACTCTAAACATGGAGTGTTATCACTGCTAGAAGCAGACTGTCTACAAAACATATTGGTAACTTCAGACAGTGCAATCAGTAAGAAGAGACTTCGGTGAAAAAATAAAAATCACTGAACAGATTTGTTCTGTTCTAACCCAAACTAGGACATGGATGGACAAAATAGTAAGCATTTTAGCAGTGCGATCAGTCATTTGAGCCCTTGGACTCCTTAGAACAATTTATCTGCTATGATAAGCACATCAAGAAATCTATGACTGTATCTAGCTGTTTCTATATATACCGAGAGTATCTTTTCAGATTTAAGAATTTTATATTTTAGAAATATCCTTTATTTCTCTGTTTTTTTTCTTCTGTCTCTTCCTCAGAGTGGACTGGCATCATTCAGATTTAATTGAGACATGGGCTGTTCTAACTCATCAGCTGAAGTACCCTTCTTTGAGAGTCTTGGCCATGTAGACTACTGTTTCATAAACATATTCCATTTCCCAGCAGCTTTGCCTAATCTTGAACACATGCATAATGGAAAAGGAAGGGCCCACAAGTTACCAACTACTCAATAAAGGACAAAAACCGTTCCTGTCATGGAACAATGCAAAAAGGCAAAGAAAAGAAGCATGTGTTATATTCATGGCTATGCAGGACAGCAAAAGCAGGCAGCAAACCCAAGATTAATAGAAAAAAAGGATCTGATTTGTGATAGTCACAATAACTAGATGGAAAATACCCTGTATATATTACAATTCAAATTAAATAAAAGCCTGTTTCTGCTGAATACTTCTGAGAATTTCTCCATGAGCACTTCATTATTTAAACAACGTTCCTGTGGTACAGCCAAGTTTAGAAAGGATTTATTTAACATGCCATTACAGCAATTAGCCCCAGGGAAAGTTCAACTTGCATATCCAGCTTCTAAATATGTCTTGAGTTTGTATTTATCAAGTGAGTTTCCTTTCACCCCCTACTGAGTATAAACTTCTCCTTTTTTTCCTCACCTCATAGCTCCTACGAAGCTTTGAATCTGAGCTCTTTTCTGAACACCTGGCATATCAGAGCTCTATTCCAGAGGACTTCTTCCACCTTTCCTCCTGAGGACACCGGCACAATGTGTGTCCTTCTTAAGGTACGTCTGTCAGGTCCCATGTGTCAGTTTGGATCATGACTGTAGGAGTAAGTAGATAAAGACGGGATGTTTAAGAGGCAGAAATGAGATTCAGGCTATTGAAGTTCAATTTCTAGCTCTGATGTTACTTGAGGTAAGTCACGTAGTCATTACCTGTATCTAGCTGTGCAAGTATGCATGGGGATAATTTATCTCCACCTTGCTTCAGTTGACAATGGATGAACTGTTACTTGAAGTGTTTATTTATAGCATGTAACACATCTAGGATCCACTATCACTTCAGGCCTCCAGACAGAACCATTCCTGAAAAAACTTTTAGAACCCTATGACTTTGATCAGACCTTTGCAACAAAGTAGGAGTGACACTCTGCATAATGGAGGAAATTAGTCCTGGTGCCTGAAAAATTCTGGGTTTGAGTTTGCCAGAATGTCACTTCAATAAAAAGCAATTACAGTTTTAAACCTTTTATCTTTATTGCTCAGGTTTTGGCTGCAGTGTCAGAAGAACCAAGAATCACGTAAACGTTCCAGGTTTACACCAGTGCTGATGTGGCAGTTGCCACTATGCACTGTATGTCAGGAAACTTAGAGAAGTTGTACCTACAGTTGCTTGTCTCCTGAATCCAAGACATCTTCTGTTGCTTGTACTCTTCTCTGGGTGACAAAGAGCAGGAGCAGCACTGGTTTCCCTTGCCACAAATAACTTTGGGCTTCTTGGCTTGATTTTTGCTTTTCCTTCCCCACCATCCATAGCAGTGACTCTCCAGGTTCGCTAGGGAACAGGAAAGGAAGAAATTTCTTACAGGTTTGGGCTGATCGCAGCATGCGTCATCAACATCTCAATGCAAAAACCCAACTTGCATCTTGTGTTGGCTGATATGCTTCTTGCAGTGCATGTGGCAGCAGCTTGCACCCTATGTCCTGGGTGCTGTCTCCAGCATAGAGTGTGATCATTCTGTTGCATTTTCAGCAGGACTTCGTGCAACGTTCAATGCACAGTACAAACTGCGAATCTAAATCTACTGGGTTTTAATTCTACAACTGTAGTTAGACTCTTTTAACAATTTTTGATGAGTATGCATTTTATAATCACAATGAATTGTGAGTGTTGCAAAAAGAAAAACAGTGTTTCACTGTGCATACTATTTCTGCATACCATGCTGAATGCAAATTCATTACACACCAGCTCTGAACAAAACACAGTGAAGTCGTTGTACACAGACACCAATGGAGTTTTTTTTTTTTTCAAGCATCAACAGGATAGGCCAAACTCTGATTTGTTGGAGACAAAAACCCCTACCCATCTAGTTTCGTTTTCTACCACTTACACTGTCTGTGTCATAAAAATGAACCAAAGTATGATAAAACCTCTAGCAAATGACTCGATCTACAAACCCATAATTCCCCAACAGTTTTAACCACTGGATTTTTTTTTTAACAGTATTTCAACACTTTTGCTATGACAGCCTTGATGAATTAAATTTCCCAATATCTTTCCCAGCATTATTTCCTTCACATTACATCTGAACTGTTCAGGATAAATTGTTATGGCAAGAAAAAGTAAGAGGAATTTCAAGGGCTCCATGAAGAGTACCTAGTGTACTGCTGAAGTTTAAGATTAACTGACACCAAATTGACCCACTACCTGCCTAAGGGAAAATGGTCAAATAGCACTTGGTAAAGTTTCTGAGATGCCAGTTCCCACTGGTAGACGCAGGTCTTTAATTTGCTGTAATTTATGTCTGGAAGTCTCCTTAGGCGTGCAGCTTTGTCACAAAAGTGACAGAGAATCAAACTTCAAGCCAGTGATCTCTTTTTTTTTTTTTTCACTTTTCCCCAGTATCCTTTGGAATGAAAGGAATGCGATACAGAGAGAACAGTGCAAGGGTGATGAATAAATCTTCATGGGGCAATCATGAATAAAGTAGAAATGAGTTACATAAGGCTTTGGAGAGCAAATATATGCAACTGCTCTCAACTACTTGCTTAGTTGCACAGAGCTCAGGAGGACACATGATTTAGTTTCATTTTAAAGTTCTTTACAATATATTAATTTTAAAAGAAAAATAATGCTGTGAAATCTAGCTTGGAAGAAACAAAAATTCTGCTCCTTGATCATAAATCTATGCCACATTCGAAGCACTAATTTTAACAAATGTAATGAAGAAACACAGAAACAAAATTATCCTGGAAAAATGAATTAACACAAGCTTTTGAACTCTAACTAGCTTTAATCAAGATCAAACTTCTACGTAATGTTAGGAAACCATTTACATTTTTTAGTGGTAAAAGCTGTCTGATTATAAAGAAGAACAATCGTATCTGTTTTCCCCTCACTGAATTCCTGAAATTAATAGGGAATGGCGTAGTGGCTGTGAGCATTTCATAGTTTCTGAGGTGAAGAAGAGAATATTTCTCTCTGATTTCTACTGACCCCTTGTGGTAAACTGACCTGAATCGCAATTGCTGAAGAAGGCTTTGGCTTCCGCACTGAAGGAACGCTGTCCATCGTGGGCAGGAAGAGTCCTAAGAACTGACTCTGACCATCTCAATGACCTCCTAAAAGTATGACATCTCTCATAAGAGACAGAAGATGGTCAAAATTCAGAAGTTGCTCTTAGTCCATGAGGGGAAGATATAGGACCACAAATAACAGTATGTTCTTCTCAGTATACAACAAGATTCCAAGATTGTAAGATGTGTAGTGGCACCCTAAACCATAAGGCTGAAGTTCAGGTAATTTACTCCAGTCACCAAAAACACAGCACGAAATGAGAGGCTAATTTATGTAACTTTTAATTTGCACTAGTGAAGAATACAATTGTCGACATAAATATCTTTCCAAAGTTCATCTCTAAGGTGGACAATTATGTGAAGACGGGCATTGCCAGTGTGTTGGGTAATTTAGTTTAGAATTCAGCCAGAAGGAAGACAAGCTATAAGTAAGATGGTTTCATATATTCTAACTTCTATCTTTTCTAAATTGCATATTAAATTTGTCTGCAAGACAAGAAGATTTTTCAAAAAGTCTACTGGAAAAAAAATTAATTATAATATATGCTCTCAGGTGCTTACAAATGCTTTATAAATTGCATACTCACTACACAAACATTCCTTCAGTTGGGAACAAGCCAAGGTTCTTTCTGCTTCCATTTGTCCTAGCAAAAGCCACTTGCAGAATGCAAAAGAGCTAATGACAATATTAAACCCTGTGCAGCACAAGGTACAATTTGATTTTTACGTAGAGAAGGTACATCAGAATCTCATGCAATCCATATACCTAGGAAATTTTTATTGGTGAAAGAAAAAAAACCCATAAGAAGTTCCAAACCTCATTGCACCTTTCTTTAGTCTTTGAAAAAATTAGAGGGTTACAACCTTATCTGACATGTCTTCACCAGAGTTGGTGGTTAGCTACATT
>WEIS01038272.1:0-14487 GCA_013389965.1 Todus mexicanus | reverse complement strand
AAAAAAAAAAAGAAATAGTTTAGCAGAGGATATACAACTTGGGAATGTGATTTTTTTCCTTCACCAGAAGTTTTGGCTTCAAGGCAAAATCCCACAACTGTATGAATGAGTAACTACCTTCTAATAACTTGCTTCTGAAAGAGACGACAGAAGAAATAACAAGCAACCTACTCCATGCCAGCTTATACCTAAAATTCACAGGTCCTCTTTAGCAACATTAATCTGTTTTATGTCAATTTATGAATGAAAAAATAATCCCAACTCCCTCTTTATAATCTCCTTCCATTGGGAAAGTAAATCATTATTTCTCATTGTGTCAGATTCCTACTTTATTTATGGTAATCTTGCCCATTTGAAGGTGCCAAATAATCTTCTGAAGCAAATCTGTAGAATTTGTTTGGATAGGAAAGTAATTGCACAAGGCACGTTTGTTGAGGATATAAATAAGGGCCCTTATATTTGCTTGAGCAATATCTTCAGAGACCAGCACACTATCGCCTTGGCTCTTACACTGTTTAAAGACAAAATTACAAAGCAAGTGCCCATAGCATACTTTCGAATGTCAAAGTCCATGTTACTGGTCCAACAGAGCAACTCTAGTTCCAAATCACATCTGTTTACTTACTATGCTCCAGCCCTGAACTGCTACATGACAGTCTGGAAAATAATATGTGCAACTCCAAATGTTTTACATTTACTGTGGTCTGCCAGAAAACTGACAAAACAAGTTAAAGATAAAGAATGGTAACTTAACACAGACATTGTTGCTGTCCTTGAAGAGATGTCTGCCAAGCTATTTCCACTGAAAACCAGCCACAATATGTAATTCCTCACTTTTCCATAGGTCGAAGGAGTCCACACTACAAACCTTGAAGAACGAAGTCTGATGACATGCTAACAAGGTGAGAAAGTTATGGAAAGGTGAGTCCATGTGTGGTGGAGGTAGAGATTGACAGTAGTTCATCCCCAGGTGGGAATGGAATTGCAAGACCTAATGCTTCATTTCTAACTCTAGGCATTCCTCTTTCAAATAGGGTAACTTGAGGAGAGTTTTGTTATTCACCACCTCTCAGATGAGATCAGAGGAGCCCTATAATTCAGCTGGGAAAATGAACTATGAGGAATCCTGGAAAGATCCTTTCAAAAAAGTGCAAAATAATCCCCACGTTGCTTTGTAAATGGCATAATGATTTACAGAGAAGCATTAGATCTGGCATAAATGCCATTCATAGAATATTTTAGGTGCACCATGATGTTTCAGGTATCGATGAGATAAAGGGAGAGGTGAAACATCCATCCCTGTTAGTTATGAAGATGTGAATTTGTGTGAGGGCTTTGAACCCAGGTTTCCTATTTTAAGGAGGAGCTTGACTATCCCAAGGATCCTATTACCTGGGCTTCTCTTCCATAAATTCTTTGTCTTGAACACTTTATTTACAAAATAATTTCCCAAAAAACCAACCAACCAACCAAAAAAACCCTATGAGAGTCATTTTTTCTTAACATTAGCATTAACCAGGGATGGNCCAAGTCCAAACCCAGAGAGGAAGAGTCCCAAAACCGAGAGAGCAGCTCGAGCTCAGGGAAAACGAAAATGGTGAAAAGGCCAAGAAAAGAGGCAAGAGGGACGAGACTCTCATCTTTATATCGAATATGACGTATATGAATATGGAATTTCCCTGTTGGCTAATTCAGGATCACCTGTCCTGTTTGCTCCTCCCTGAAGGTGCAGCCTTTACTTTTCTGCACGCCCCAGTGTGGTACACAAAATGTATCAGTGACCTTGGTTTGCATACCAATCCTTGGTACTAACTATAAACATAGAGCGTTATCACTGTCAGAAGCAGTCTCTGTCTGGTAAACATGTTGCTAACTTCAGACAGACGTAGCTGAAAAGTGGAAGTCATTGAACAGAATTGTTCTGTTTTAACCCAAACCAGGACACCTACATACAATGAAAATGCTCTATCTCAGACTCACAGTAGCATCAATACATACTCCTGGTCATTTTCTTACTGTTTCTTAGTTATCTTTTAGGTTGTCTGCTCTTACTATGCTTTTGGCAGTTTTGCCAGATGTCTCTCCTCTTAATGATTTCACAGGCCCCATCAGGTTGCTGTATTTGTGAACAAGCAACTACGTAGTCAGATGTGCAAACAATGCAAATGGAAGATGGATTTAATGTGTTCATCCTCCCTAGTTCCTGTGTAACTTGGTCTAGGTGGTCCTGCTCTGGCGGGGGTATTGGACTAGGTGATCTTTCGAGGTCCATTCCAATCCCTGACAACCTGTGATTCTGTGATTCTGTGAAATGTCACAGAAGCAGCTGGTACGTAGGCAGGAAGATACACCAATCACAAAGGCTACTTGTGATTTCTTAGATAGCCAGAGAATCACAGTTTTCAAATTAAAAAATCACATTACTATTGAGATCACACACCTATGCATTTTTGATGATCTGTTAATTCATATCATATAGTCTGAACTCTTTTGTACTAACTAAATTGTTCATGTCATATTCTGTAATATTTCTCAGCCCACCACTTGATAAATTAACCACAGGTTATGATGTCAGTGAAACTCTTGTGTCCAAAAGACTTCAGAGGTGATAAAAAAAATGCACTCAAGTCCTGGCAAAAATTCATAGATTTTAAATAAGATCACACCGATTTCATAATAGAGTCTGAAGAAATGATCTTTCTGGTGAACACATGTGAAGCTCAGGCAATTATATGAATCCCAGTGGTACAAGGCCTAAACTCCATTCCTGGACTATGGTACAATGTTGCAACTTCTGCTTTGCCACGTTACATCCATTTTTTCAGTTCTGCTTACAGATGCTCCTGATTTCCAGGGACATATGTCTAGGTGAGGTGCTTCTTCAGATTTAAGATGTGCATTTTATTAGTTCTAGCTTTCAATGAACAGCATACGATATCTGAAACTGATGGAGTCATCTTTGAATTCTGGCAAGAAAGACCCAGAGGAAAACAGGAGTCTTGAGAAGCTATTCTGTTCACATTTGGGTTTCTATAAAGGGAAAAACTATATTGGTCTCTGTATGGTTCCTCTTATAGAATCCTTACCTTGTCATATTTAGGCATTTCAAAATTACTTCTCACTTCAGGTAATCTAACTATTTTCTATAGGCATCTACTTCTCTCCTTTGTTTGAAAACAAAGAAGAAACACAAATAATGAGCTTAGAAGAGATATTCTTATTTTAGATGGTTAAAATTAGGTAAAATCATTCCTCCTTTTATTGTCTAAATCCAGGCTTTTGTGCCTTTCCTCCTTTTCATGGAGTTCATCTCCTGAGCCATTAAAAGACAATTTAATTAATGATATTCATTGTTAGCACTTAGTCAAGTATTGCAGTGGGAGGAATTTCATGCGAGAGTTGAAGGAGAAACAGGTTTATGTAAGTGTTCTATATATTGTTGATTTTACTTAGCAACTGACAGGGCTGTGCTTAGTGGAGATGGTACATAACCAAAATTGTCGCTGAGATCATGGAACGTATGTATAGATCTCTGCAGCCCTTTAAGTTGACCAGAAGTGTGGAGGCGGCCTTCCCCAGTTCTTTTGTGTTGCAATGTAACTCGATAAGGGACAGGACTTCTTGCCATATTAACATGTTCCATGGTTGATTAAGTCATTATTCAGTCTGTAATTGACTGTGGACAATGATGGGAAAAGGTGGAATAAATAAATCCATCATCCGAGAATCTGACTTTTGGGATCTTCCACCAGGGAGGAGTTTTCAATATACTTGCCCATCAGGCACATGGTGGCCTTACACATTAAATGTTCTTTAATGCTTTCTCACCTCAGCTCCTACCCTTTGTGGTGTCTGGGACTTCGGAAGTACAGAGGACAGACATCTAGGCAAGAAGTTCCCAGGGTCTGTTAATTCACAAAGATCTCTTGACAGGTTCCTGAGAAATGGTGCTAGATAGAGAGCACTCTACTAAGAAAGTAGTTTCTCTGTTTCAGGCTTCACATATCTCTGGAGCCATGGGCAGCTCTAAATTTTTTCAGGTGTGTCCCTTATTGATCATTGCTACCTGGCAAAATGGCAAAGGTGCCTGTTCCTGAATTGACGAGGAATGCACACCTTTAATTGTCACAAATGTCCATAGAAAGCACATTGTGCATACTCTCAGCAAGTGTGAGCACTCCATGTCAGCTTTCCACATACATTCCAACCATTAACATCAAGTGCATGATCTACAGCTGGAAGTGAAAATACGAAGGCAGGAGAGATTGTGAAACTAAGGGATCACAAATTCTGAAAACAGTTGCATGGTTCTTCCAGTGATTTTCCAGCATCCAGGTAATATGTAGGTTGGCTAGGGTTTGATCTAATGCGTGTTAAAGTCAGTAGCTATCTTTCCAGAGCCTTGAATAAGGTTGTTTCTCAGCAGAATATAAGATTACAAAAACCCGTGCCAATTAATGTGCACCTTTAGAGTGCCTTTCTCCAAAGCAGCAGTCTTGAGAGTAAAGCCAGCACACAGAAATTGCTCCCTTGGGCCATAAACAGGGCATAAATGGACAACAGATTGGTAGCAGATGCACAAACCTGTGGGAAGCCAGTATCAGTTTGAGGTTTCATTGAATCCTGTCCTGGTGATTGTATTAGTAGGCATTTTAGGATGATGGAATAGTTGTTTTTCAGTAGCAGAACCCTTTTTTTCAGAGCAGTTTGCCTGTTGTGTCTCTTCAAGCCTGGCTAGCAATGAAAACAGAGTGTGATAGGTTTACTCAATGAGTGTGCTCCTCATCAGTTTCACAAGTTTCAAGTGGATGTAGTAAATATGCTTTAATTGTGTATTATATTTCAATTATTGCTGTAAAGCCATTTAGAAAAAATATGGTATTGCTGCGTTCAAAGCCTCCAATCTGTGTTTGCCCAATGGCAGTGGCAGCCAACTGTATTTCATTACCTACTAACACTCAACACATTTATTCACTGCTTTGACTGTGTTGTTTGTTTTGTCTTCCTTGCTTGCTTGCTATGATCTTTGGGATCAAACTGGGAACCAGATCCAAACTTCACAACTTTGTCCTTTGCCACTGACAGTAGCACAGCAAGTAATATCACTAGGATATTTGCTGAGGAAAAGAAATACTTTTGGGATCACTCCCTTCCAGGTGTGCAGGGAAACAAATGTAGTGAATAGACACTTTGCTCACTGAAGAGCTCCCAGAGCATTTCACAGGGATGCTGAGCCAGAGATGTAAATCCTAACCAATGCATGATACCCACAAGCAGGAAGGCCCTTTACACTAAGCTATGAAAGCGGGGGAAGGCAGGAGGGAAAATGGGTGTCTGGCTCTTCCAAGTGCCCCATTTCATTCTTTATGTCACAATTCTTACTAATCCCAAATACTGGAGTTACTGATCAGCTGGTCATACTGACCAGCTTACTGACCATGAATTGACGGGCCAGAAAAATATCAAGACTATTTTCTCCTCTTCTTTGGAACACTTTGGACATAATAAAATCAGTAGCTCTGCTCAAATGCTTAATCTCATACATTGGCTGGTAGCCCCAAAAGTGCTTATTTAAGTGTCTGTCTTGACACCATAGTATTTTCCATGCACACTGTGGATGTCCCTTCTGCCTCTGTGTCACCTCTCACCCAAGGTGACACTATCCAATGAGCCTACACCACGGTCGGTTGGGAGGCATGCCTAGAGAGATAAAAGGAGTCAGAATGGTTCTCAGCAATGCATAACTTTTCACAGCCTTTCTTCTGTTCTGTCTAAGGCATGGCTTTACATCTTAAAAATGTGTGTATGAGTGTCTCAATTATGTATAAACCAGATGGCTTACATTTTTATAGTCTAAAATTATACCACTCCCCAAATGAGTCTGAGAAATGGAAAGAAATAGATTATGAGGAGTTGTACTAGTAATTCATTTGTCACTAAAAATGAAATAGAAATTAGAGACCAGGATTGTTATTACATTTGAAATGAAGTAGAGAATTTTTGCCAAAGCTTTCACTGAGGATTTGCTTATTTTCTTGTCATTCCTATGACTTGATTGAGTTTCCAGAGCATCATTGATGTAATTTTTTTATTGAAGATGTGCCAACTAGCTCTACAGTCATTGGGACAGTGGGGAATTCTGAGCATTCACTAGCAGCCTGGAGTCTAAACACTTTTGTTTTCTGTGTGTGTATGCCTGATAAATTCAAAGCAGACACAGTCTGTCTGATTTTTCCCAAGCAGGCCTCTGTATATGAGAACCAGAACCCAAAATGAACCCCAAGCAGGGAGCAGACCTTGTCTGGACAACTTTCATATGCCTCCAGATTAGAGAGGCTTGTTTATCTGGGTGGTTTTTTTTTTTTTTTTTTTCAGTTGGAACAGCTGTCTGATGTGGAACTCACCACTCCTACAGCAGAGATCATGCCATGATATGGAATAAAACCAAACAAAAGCAAATAATTAAGGAGAGAAAGAAAATTCCTTGGAAACCAGGGTAAGGAATAAAGGCGAGTTAAGTTCAAAGCTATGTAAAGTGATTTGCATGGACTACGATTTGGTTAAACATATTTGCTGGTTCCACAGAGAGTTCAGCTCAACTAACTGATAAGTCTATGTGATACCATGGCTAGCTTTCAAGATTGCATTTGAGCTATTTATTTATTCAGAGAAGTCTTCTGTTTTCACCCAGTTTTCGTATCACTTTCATTTGGAGATTGATCCTGCTGGTGGTCTCTTTTAGCATGATCTCTTTTAACAGCATTACACTAGATTAAAAATCTGACCAAATTAAAAATTTAGACATTGGGAAATGTATAAATATATGTTTGTATGAAAACAATGAAAAAGAAAATCCGTCCACAACTACACTTCCAAAAATGAGTAGATGATGGGGAAAATGAAGAGTTCTAAGATTGCCTATCAACAGACATTGAGTGTTGCAGATCACTTTAAAAAAACCCATCTATGTTTGACCTGCTCCTAGATACCGGACCCACAAATGTCCAGTGAATGTACTCACCCAAGTCAGTTTAGCTGGAACCTCATCTCTGAGGGGAGCAAAAGAAAAAGGAAACAGGGATGAGTACAATTAGCCGTGAGACTTTTTAGAGCACAGGCAGGGAAGCTGAAGGTCAATAAAAGTTATGAGTTCTTCTTCTCTGTGTCTGCAGTAGAGTAAAAATGTTTCCATCTGAATGTTTCTAAGGGATTTGAAAAATCTCATTTCAAATCATGTAGGTGACAGGACTTTTCCCACTTCCTTGAAAATTGGTATAATTTAATTCCGTGAAGCACCTTGAGGCTTGTGAGGGGTATGTGTAGGTATTAATAATTATAATAATGCTAGACTTATGTAAATTTTAACCTTTCAGGCAGCACCTTTTCAAAGTCTTTTTTCTTCCTCATCTGCAAGTGACCTCTTTGAAAATTTTAATGAAATAAGCACATGTCACAGCTAAAATAATTTGGTTTAGAGTTTTAGATTAATCTGGAATTCCTGGTGGGAGAGTTATGGGCTTAATTCAGTAGTCCATATATGTGCAAAACTCCTATGGACTCAAAGGACCTTGGGATAAAGAGCCAAACAGCGCTAGTTAAAGTTTACATCAGACAGTTCACTCAGACAATGCTTATGACCACTTCTGTTTTCTTTTTGTGAATATTTGCTGAGGTGAGGTTTCATTCATGGAAATATTTATGGAAAGAAGTTGTGAAAGATATTTGCAGGCGTGTGTGTGGGGATGTGTGTCTGTGTGTGCCTAGAATATTTACACTACAAATTTTCACATGAAGATGTAGGGTAGATAAGAGGAAACCCACCTAGGGGACACATGCAACATCATGATGCTTATATGCCTGAGCCAGTAGTTGCTGGAGATTTCGTCTCTACAGCAGGAATCAGTGAAAACTTTCTAGATCCTGGATGAAGAAGAGTTTTTCAAGACTCTGTGTTGGATGAGACATGGGTATTTGAAAACTTGTCATCCCTCTTCCAAAATTTGATTTTCATGGGAGAGGAATCATGCAGGCTGGAAGGGGCACGCCACACATCTGTTAGCTCCTAACTGTGGAAGTAGAGCCCATTGTGAGCTCCTGTTACTAACATCTCATGCTTTTAGCTAACTCAGGCTCTATCTTCCCCAGGTAAATTTTCCTAGCACTAGTAGCACAGAACAATTTAAAGGGTTTCTCTAGGGTAAAAAGATATTACTTCACGCTTTTCATTGAAAGTGTACATTCATAAAAATTAAAAGGATTCTTAAAAAAATCCAAACCCCAACAAAACCCACCATGCTAAAGTAATTAGCTCATTGTTTTTCCAGCTGCAGTACAGAATGAGTCTTGAACCACCTCTGCTGTAAGGAAGACAGATGAAAAGTCTCTGAGTTTTCCCTCTCAAGTTCCCTTTGTGGATTTTCCTTTGTTTCACCTACAGAAGAGAGATTTTTCCCCAGAGTCTCTGTGGAAAACCCTCTGATGCCTAAGCATAAACCTGGCAGATTTCCGAGCAATCGTCAGGAGGAAATGCCAAGCAGAACAGCTGGGCTTTCACCTGTGGTCTGAGCCCACAAGCCCTGAGCTCCGTGCCTGTGCATGGCTCCATTCCCAGCAAGACCAGTATGACAGGGAGGGTGGCTTGCCTCTGGGGCTGAAAAACACTGGGGCATGCATAAAACAGGCAATACTCCAGAAAAAAATACTGCATCTCATTGATAGAATAGTTTCAGTATCCAATGATAGCAATAAAAATTGCATTAAAGAAAGAATATAGCTCAGTAAAGTTTATAACAGTTTTTCAGTAGTTGGACCATGCTCTCTCTCTCTATCCCTCCAAAATATTACCTTATTTCAATAATATTACATACTTCATTGTTACATTTGTGAAAATTTTGCCTGTCTTCAGTGATAACCACCATTTTATTTTGAGTCTCAGCTGTTAAAAGGTAATTTCAGGGACCCTGATTCACTGAGTAAATCCAACGACTTTAATAAATTGACAATGAGCAATAAGTGCGTGCATATACAACCAATATGTTTTCACAAGTACACTGCTTATGGGCTTTGTCTATCAGACTGTCCTATCCACACTCAACAGAAGAGCACAGTCCTTTATCAGGTATGCAGTTTTTTGAAAGCATGTGCTATAAGAAGCAGATTTAAATTATCATTGTTTAGAGTAATTCATTAAAATACTTTTTTTTCCTCGCCTTGAATATTTATTTTTTACTAGTAATGAAGTAAACTTTTCAAAAGAATTCACCAGAAAACAGACACATTGTGCAAAAGAGATAATTTTCATGGACTTTTAATTATGTTGTTTAATGTATAATTGGTTTTAATGTGGATACCTTGGAAGTCACAGCCCTGTTCTTTATGTACAACCCAATACAGTTAATACTGGATGTGCTCCTGCTCTTGATCTCAGTCTTCCAAATATGTAATTATCACAGGCATTGAGATTTAGTTCAATATCTTTTCTGATGCCAGACTCCAGATTTCCTCTTTCTCAGCAACTATGAAGCGACAATCCATCAACTCCCACAGACTCCTGTTACACATGTTATAGTCTCTGTACAGTGACTTCCTATAGCAGTTCCTTCTATTCTTCCCATTCTTACAGCCCTGGCTTACCTCAAATATTCCTTCATTGTTGTAATTTCTCTTTCAGGGGTCTTGATGTTATCTACATCATGTGTTAGGATTTCACCTCTGGTTTTGCCCAGTTGGTTGACCTCTTACCTGTATCTTTAGACAAACACCCACCTTACTTGCTTTTAGACTTCTTCCACCTTTAACATATAGTGAAATAGATGCATTTTGGACTGTCTCATCCAGGTTGTTTCCTGCAGTGGTGTGATTGCACAGGTTGGGTGTAGCAAGTACATTATATTCAATAATTCTGGCTGGTGTTGAGGTACCTCTGTGTGCACTTGCTGTGATCCTGACTTGGGACTTCATCTGTCTTTTTTGAGCTATAGAATGATTCAAAGTGGAGCAGAAAAAGAAAGACATGGTCAGGGATGTAGCAGGGTCACAAAGCCTGGTTCTGTTTCCAGTTATCTAACCATTTGCTAATTGCCTCACCCAGTAAACCTATTTCTGGTGTTGTATTCCCCACCCCTTTGTCATCTCCAGGAACATCTGCATGCTCACTTCTTTCTTGCTTTCTCACACTACCTCTCTCTGTTTGCTTTTCTCTTTGGACATTTTGATTGTTGCTTTAACACCTCTTAATTCAAAAGGTACCCTTTGTTTGGGCCAATTCCTCAGCCTGCGTAAGTCAGTGAAAGTCTGCTGGAGTCAGTAGCACTGCTGTTGGCAAAAGACCTGTCCTTTTATATTTTATTCCCCTTGAAGGATGTATCTGTCTGTCAGTTTACTCACTAAGTTACTAATATCTAACTCAGGACAAATCCATCTAAGATACTGAGGAAATGAAATACCCTAATATGTTCACTGGCTTTAAAACGGTTGGAGAATATCACAATGTAAAAATTCCGATTTCCTTATTTATTTCCCATTTCATCCATCTTTTTTTTGACTACTATCTACTCTGCTGGTGAAGGCCAAACTTTTAGCTACTCAATTACTACATTTAGCAGTGGTTTCAGCCTTTTCAGATCCCTTCAAAATATACTTTCTCTTTCAACTCCCTATAATGTTCTTTGCATATATTGGTGTAGTTGTCATAGTCATTGTATCATCACTGCATGCTGCATTCCTAAAAGCACACAGGAAGCAGAATAAATAAAAGTGGTGGAATAAAAACCCTGTACTATGATATTTGCCAGGTGCTACAAAGTGATATTGGAAAAATTAACTGTATAAGTCAAAATTTTAAAAATTTTGATGTTAATATTGTTTCATGAAGTCTGTTCTAAAAAAGGTCAGGTTATATTTCAGATGTAATTATTGTTAATGGCAAAAACTTCTAAGAGAACTGATAATGGTTTTCTGCAACAATTCACAGAATTCATACAAAATTAGTAGCTAAAAGCCGTATAATACTCTGTGTCCCACAAGTATCCTTTAGTTTACCTAGAAATTCTAACCTTGGAAGTAGTAAAGGATAGCAACAATGTACGTGTATTTCAGGTAAACAAGATAATGGTGACATATATCTTATCCTGCTATTTAGAAAAAAAATAGTTGTTCTATTCTCACACATGCTAGCAGAGAAACTTTCATGTATTTTCATATATATATTTAGATATGTGTATAAGGGTGGCATCTGGGAGAAGTGTAGTGAATTACCTCATTTTTAAGCAATTTGTGACTCAGAGTTTTGCTGTTAAAGTTGTTTTATTTTGTTCCTTTTCTTCTTGTATAGTTTATCTGGGGTTCTTAGGAGTGACTGCTGTATAAATACATAATAATAATAAAATAACAATAGTGTTAATAATAATTTTCTTTAGTGACTGACCAGGTTGTTTTAGGTTTATAAATCATGAGAGACCTTTAATCAAAGGCACTAACAAATGGAACCTATTATGTCATTTAAAGACAGCATACGCTGCCTTGTTTCTGCAAATATAAACACTGGCATGGTTTTTTGGGGTTGGTTTTTTTGTTGTTGTTTGTTTTGGGTTTGTTTTGTTTTTTTCCTCAAAGCCATTAAGCTGTCATATGTGTTTTCTGTCTTTCTGTGTGTCTCGTCAAGTTTTTGTGTATCTATATCTTGGGGACCAGCGACAATGAGAACGGAAACACAGGAAAAAGGCCTGGCAGTTTAATGAGTCCTGGATAACATATGCTTCACCAAGGCAATGTCATGCTTTTTCTTCTGAGTCTATCCTTCCCCAGCTTGCCCCCTAGGGTGGGGGTGTGATGTGAGTACACTTCAGTTGTGAACATGTCAAAGGAAGAAAGGGCCCCAAAAGTGGCATACATGGATAAACCTATACAGTACACGCTGTAAGGGGTGGCTGGAGACCTTTGTAAGTTGGAAGGGGCCAAACCTTGACAATTCTAGTCCTCTCCACCTCTGAAGAATAATTCTGGGATTGAACTTTTCACTACACACCAGAGATTTATTCTGAAGGGAGCAAGTTAGTTTACTCAAGAATGAAGTAATTATATTTCATGTAGGTACTGAGGATGTCAAGACCAAAGATTGAGCCAGTCAGATATTTGACAGATACAGATACGCTCTCTGAACTGTTTTCTATCTGTGTTGGTGCTCTAGTCTGACTGGAAACACTCCTCCAATACAAAAGATCTGTTTCAAATTCATCAGTGCTAATCTTTCAGTTAAAACTACTGACCACTATGTTTGGGCCCAGGCATTGGGTTGTAGATGTAACTCAACTTCCAGGTCAAAAAGCGTAAGTCCCAGTCCAGGTGCTTGTGTGATTCGTTCACTGAGTACACAAAGAATCCTTAAAAATGGCTTGCAGAATATTGGGCCTGAAGTCGCAGACATAAACCAGATTAATATATAGATGAGATACTCATTGAAATGCATTAAAATTACACAAAAGTACGATGGTCATTCTGTCTTGAGTATATTGTGCCACATAAAATCCACGCACATGATGGTTGTTATAGCTCTAACAATGTGGTTTATTTTGCCACCGAAGTTTTGTGTTAAAATGCTGCACAGCAGTGCATCACACAGCTACATCTGCTTATTCTGCATGCTAAATAAATGGTCTTTCAGCTCCAGGGTGTTTGATGTCTGTAATTATATTTGATAACAGTGAATAATCTCTTCCATTATTAATAGGCTTTCAATGGGTGAGACTCCACAGGCTCTTTACTTGAGTTGCCTGACCTTCTAGTATGCAGACAAGTGAATCCTGTATTGTATTGACTGTTAGGAGAGGTTGTTGGTGTCCTTTTTCTGATTTAACCAGCATTACAGAGGCATTGGTCCTTGAAACACTATGCTGTTAGAGACCTCTTTATTTGCCTTTGTGATCCTAGACACTTACTGGTCTCTTTTTTGAGATTTTGGGTTGTTTTGTTTTGGTTTGGTTTTAAAGTGTTCAGAAGAATCCATTTAGAAAACAAAATAAAAGATTTTAAGAAGAGTTTATACTGGTAAATGTGTCATCAAAGACAACCGTAGCAACAATACTAACTCCCACCTCCAGATCGTGTGCACCCACTGAACAGGGTGGTCAGCTTCTTGGGGAATACTGTTCCTTGTTTTGAAGAAGCTCACATCCTATGAAGACATTGGTATTACAGTTAGAAAAAGTTAATCTAGCCAAGATGTTCCAAAATGGCTGATAACACTGAAATGTTCAAGTCTGGGAAACTCAGTGAGAGACCTCAACTTTTAAAACAAGCTCAAGTACTCACCCCTCCCAGCAGTACAGTGTATGTAGCATCCAACATCACTAGTGCTATCCAATTTTTTCCTTCTGTATAACTCTGTGCACTTAGGAGCTAATACAGGCACAATTTTTCAGAAATAACTAAATGAGTTAGCAGTTTATGTCCCACTGACAGCCAGTAAACTGGCAAAGCCAAAACACCATTTGAGATGTGATCTCCTAAACTTCAAAGATGCTCTTGAATCTTTTAATGTGGCCAATGCAAGATTCAAAACCAATGCAAAAAAACCAATAACAGTTGTAAACCACTATCATGTAACTTCCACAATATATAGTCACAATAGAACAATTCAAATATTTACCAGCTCAGGAGTTCAGATTTTAATCCACAGCAGAGTTGCTGAGCACTTAGTTCTTTCATTCTTGGAATTTACTGTCTCTGTGCCTCACTAGAGGCCTGTAAAACAACTGCTGCACTTGTGAAGAAAAGCTCCAATAATAGCACTGAATTTCAAGCTCAAGTTCTCTACACTTTATCAATAATGAGCCTATAGCCACGGGTTAGATAAATGGGACAAGAATTACTCTGACCACTTTATGATCAGTAGTACTAGACATCCAGTTATTTCAAACCTGGAGATTTTCCATGCCTCAGCTTTTATTTGTTCAGTTGGAGATACTTTATGTTGAAAATTGTCAAGAAGTGAGAAGTGCAGCTGAATAAGAGCTGGTAACACTAAGCAGCTAGGGCAGTCAGAGCCAGCCTCAGGGGCACATATTGTATCAGCCCAGCGCTTCAATGCACAGACTGGCAATCTTTGAAATCGTGCATTATTTGACTTCCCCTCGGTGGCTTCCCAACAGGCAGACTTCGTAGTCTGTGGGATTCCCTACAACCATTGGTTTTTGGATACCACATCAAAACATTGTTTGTTCCATATAAATCCCACCAGCCCACTGTACACAGGCGTACAGAGCTGCCACATATGAGCTATGCAGGTTGTGTAGCCTTAGCTATTTGTTTCCCAAATGTCATGGCTACTCCCTTCCAAGAACTGTAGTACAGCTCCTAAATCTTTGCCATAATGAAGTGGTAAACACTACCTTCAAACCTCATGAATATTCACATCAGAATAATTCAACTAAAGTCCCAAGGGACCAAGAAGCCAATTGAAAACGCAAACGTACAGTTGTCTGTTTAGAT
>WEIS01038268.1:940-12222 GCA_013389965.1 Todus mexicanus | reverse complement strand
TTGTGTTGGGCAGCCCACCACTGCACATGGTATTCCAGGTGTGGCCTCCTGGCTCGTTTTAGGGCAAGAAAACTGTTTTAACTAGAGCAAGTTGTATTTTCCTTAGCGATGTAGTAATTCACACTATCATTTATGCTTATATTCACCTCTGTTTTCTGTTTTACAAGTAACTCTATCAAGAATATCCTCTCTGAAGATGGTAATTGTAACTAATAACGCCAAATAACACCAAACAAAATCCTGATTTGTCTTTCCATTGTGGTATATTTTTGCTTTCATTTTTTTAGCTACTATGAACAACAATAGAGGCAATACAAAGGAAACCAGAATAATGCATAACATTACTAAAGGCAACATAAAGTTCAGTGATACTATAGCATCTGTGGAGATCTAAATCTATATAGGAAGCAAGGTTTACATAGCAAGAAACAAAAAGTATTAATGCAATCCATGTAACTTGGAAAAAAAACCAAACTAGCCTTGGAGTCAGAATCTATTATGATTCTATCAGTTGAGTTATTAATAAGTAGACAGGCAATCCAAGTCTAACAGCTAAAGCACATATATTTCAACACAAATTGCAACCAGGATTCAGACACAGTACCTTAGCTTTATCCCTCATGGATCCTTTCCCCAGGATGGACATTTTTGCACCCGTTTCTTCTTGTAACCTCTTCAAGGAGTTTCCTCTTGGTCCAAGTAGTTTTCCAACAAAATTGAACTGAAAGCAAGTAAGAGAACTATTTTAGACCATGAGGTACTTTTAAAAAAACCCCTTAAATCTTTAGTAACAAACCGATTTTAAAAAAGTTTATTTTCCTTAAAAAAATAAATACTCCTACTTAGTTCTGAGCCTAATTCATTGGGGTTCTGGAGAACCAAAATATTCTCTCATCTAGCACAAAAGGCAGCAAAAAGCATTCATGTTTTATTTGAACCCCAGGAGGCTTCTCTCTAGGACAAAAATGGCCAGTAGGTGTAGGTGTCTAGGTTTAGCTAACTGCTAAATGAGATCTTTGCTTATCAGATTGTACAGGTGAAACACAGAAAACACATTTTTTCCTGAGTTAGCCAGCTTTATTGGCAAAGTAATATATTCTGCCAAGTTAGACCTTTAAATAGATTTTTAGGAATTGATGTTTCACAAATTGATTTTTTTAAAAAGTGCTGTTTTGTGTATCAGCTTCAAATATCTGTTTTGCCAGCAACACAACAAATCACAAACGATAGATCACTGTAGATATTCAAGGCGATTTTCTGAGAGTATTTTGAAGAACACTGGGCTTTGTCATCAGCCATGTTAGTAACATCCAAGCTCAGAATCAAGCTAGGTACCACAGAACCCAAGCTGGCTTTCAGTCCAGTGTCTTAATTACAAATCACTTGCAACTTCCTTCAAAGATAGGTTAAACCATCAATGAAAACAATATGTAATCATGGGAAAAATAAATACGTAAGGTGAAATCCACTGCCACCTAATCAACATAACAGATTTCAGCGAGATAACGTGTAGGGGGAAGTAGTGATAACATTGCAGAAAAACCCAGCAAGCTTTGAAGCTCTCAAAACAGTATTTTTTTCCAAGCTTGTGTGCTTATATTTTTTTCCCCCAACTCTTTCTGATGACTTAATAGAAATTATCAACTCTTGAAAATATCCTACCCCATTTTGGAGTAAGATTTAGAGGTGATAATCATACATCAATAATTCTATGTCTTGAAACTGGAGCTGTGCTTCTTACAGGAACAACTTGTCTTAGAAGCTGTTGGCTTCAAACTGATTGTTAAATTTCATATGAAACTAAACCAAACTGTGAGGAAGGATGTGTTGATAGAAGCAAGATTTCCAAAGTTACACATATATGTATATGAAAGTTTATTAGAGACAGACAAGTAAGCAGGAGAGCTTTTTGTTCCTCTTCAGGGACCCTCTTATATGCAGAATGGCTATTCACAACTTAACAAAACCAAACCTTTCGTGCAACTTAGACATCACCAGTCAGAGAAGTACCATTTACTGTTGTATCCTTTCAGTGTCTCTTAAGAAAAGGTGCCCCTTGAAAGCTGAAAGAACTATATTGCTATGTAAGTTTGGAGGAGACTATGGAAGGCCAGCCAAGGCTTGACTCCATTTGTCCTCTGAATGCTGATCAGCTATATTTGAACACTTCATAAACTGTCTAATAATTACCTTGACATATGGCCACAAAAGAGCAGTATAGTCAGTATAAAATATGTACAATGTGAATTTTAATCACTTTACAAGAAATACGTGACTGGGGATTCTAATTCTATTGATTGTGTAGCAGACAGACACTTGCATTCATCCACCTTCTAGAAAACACACACCAGGAAACAAGCTGTGACTTACAACTGAATAACTGAATTGGTTATTAATTTGTTTTTGTGTGAAGTTGTAGAAAGACCACAGCACTCCACTCAGCTGTTAATGCTCAGTCTCCCCAGTGTCAGTAAGCTCTAGGGCCACTGGCATTCCTCAGCACCATCACAAAACTCCCAAAGCCTGAAAGTACTAATAGAGTAACTTTGATTCAATAACGTAATGAAAAACTATATCCTTTATGTTCACATATGGGTAAAAATAGCAGACAGGAGAAAGTTTCAGTGCATAAATTGTAAGAAATTAAAAAAAAAAAAGAATAAAACTATATTTCATTAAGAAATACTGGATAAGAACCCAAGCAGAACTACTTTTAATACTGGAAAGCTTAAGCTCCTGTTACGGTCACAGATACAGCCAAAGCATACAGATAAAGAGAAGGAAAATGTGAAAACTCAGGTAGCTCGCTTGCATAGAATGATGACCTCTGCCCATAAACACCCATTCCTGCTACAGCCACTGTAACCACAGATCTTATTTTGCAATCTTAGTTCTAATCCAATTCTACCATGTGTGCAAATTTTCTCCAAATAATAGCAGGTCTAAGTCTCTGGGATAATACCTGGTTGTATTAGGAGAGGGTAGATGAGAAATGATGACATACATTAGTATTAAGAGAAAGCTTTCATTGCTGGGGATAAAGAAGACTTTCACTTGAAAAATATGGTTATTGTGTTACTGGAAGTTTTTATAGGTGGCTTAACTTCTCAATCATGAGCTGGGTTTTCTGTGTGCTTGTAGAAACCCTTCCTGATTTATACCAAAGATTTTTGCACAGTGTTTTCTTAGATTTTTTTTTTTTTTTTTTTATCATTTGCCTCAGGGAGACAGATGCATGTCTTCAGGGGAAAATGATCAGGAAATAGCAGGGGATGCTTTACTTATAATCAGATGCTTCATGTGTCAATAGCTGGGCAATAAACTTCCTCCTGTGCAGAATAAAACCTGACAGAGAATATAGCTCAACAGATCTTTTGAGTATCTGCAGTCTCCCCAACATCTTCCCCAACCAATACACACAGTTTCACTAGGTTTATCTGCATCTTGATTACTTTCACACTCCACATAAGCTATCAGACTGTAAGGTGCTCAGAGCCAACACTGCCTTCTCAGTCTCCATCAGTTTTTGTTCACAGAACTTTTTTTTTATACTCACTCATATGGAAATAACCAAAAATGTCATAAAAATAATTCTCTTTCCAAACAGCGCTGCTCGCATCTATCTGCGAAGCTTTATGGTTACACACAGATTTACTGACAGTGTGAGGCATTTGGATCTATATC
The DNA here is from genome assembly GCA_013389965.1 of Todus mexicanus. NCBI lineage: Eukaryota > Metazoa > Chordata > Aves > Coraciiformes > Todidae > Todus > Todus mexicanus. The sequence continues at coordinate 8,538 of WEIS01038268.1, read as the reverse complement.
TGAGGACTGAATACTTAAACTCAGAGATTAGATAGCTAACAAGTATACAGAAAATGAGGACATCTACGAACTAATTACATAAAATTTCTTACCAAAACCTGCCTATGTCAGTGAAAAGCTTAGGGTTGTGCTCCATGCATGAATACATATATAATCAGACTTGCTCATCTCCAAACCACCTTGCAGTAAAACATGTTGCATATCAATATACCTTACTTGCTTCAGGCTAAGACAATGAGAAGTGGATCCCTAAAACTCTGAGAAGTGAATCGCTGTAACTAACTAGGTGTGGTCAAGCTGGAAAGCTGCATTTGTTATGTCAAGGTACCATAAACGGTTTTTACAAAATGGCAAAGATTAGTTATAACATGTGCTGTACACAAAATACAGCACAGGTACAATAACTAGTTCTTAAAATATATCCTTCAGCTTACATACAATGTTGAGATGGTCTGAAGCATACCGCAGCACCTCAAGAAAACCTATTTATTCTCATTGCCATGTTTGAGCTTACCTCCTTTAATACAGAAATGTCAAGTGGTATTCTCAGGAGTCATAATTTCAGAAGAATTATCACAGTATTGAAATTAAACACACAAATATCTAAGCTGGTAGTTACATAACATCTGATTTATGCAACATTGCAAACTCAGGGAAAAGTTTCTTCAGTGTATGGCAGGTTAAAATAAATTGTCCAGGAGATGAGTGCAATGGGAGCTTGAATTTTGAAGCAGATATCAAAGGCATATAAATATGGCTATTGCATCTGTGTTGGGTGAAAGATGGGGAAAAGCACAATAGTAAACTTGTGCTGTAGAGAATCTGTAGCTAAAACTAGTATATTTAAATATCCTTGACTCCTGGCATCAGAGTCCTCTCATTGTGGAGAAGCACACCCCAACAGCTGCAAAAAAGGGCTAGTGGAACTATGCAGATAGATGCTGTTGAATTTCATCACTACCTTATTTTTTAATGCTGAGAACAGTAATCATTGAAACTTACCACTGTTGTGTACATGGGACTCACTTTATTCTCAGCTTGTGGTAAACTAGCCTTTGAATAAGCAGCCAGCTGTACAATGGTGAGTTCTCTTGCAAGACTCAGCACACTGGTGGGCTGGCATTACTGCTCTGCATGCCAAAGTATACTGTGAATCTCCCGAGAGCTAGGACAGAGGCTGCAAGGTGTGGTGATAACAGGTGTCTGAGAGGGGTCTCCCCAAAGCCAGCAGCAGCCTCAGGCTGAGAACGGTCACACACACTTCAGACACCATCCCACCTGCCCAGCCACGTGGCAATAGGTCTTAGTTTTTAACCTCTGACGGCAGTTCCAACACCAGGCTGCCCTTTGCCCAAAGCTTCTCCCACTCCTTCCACAACCCTGCCATGGGATGGGAAGGAGAATCAGGAAAATAAAGAAAAAGGAAAGACTCCATGGGTTGAGATACAGGCAGTTTAACAGACCAACACAAAGAGAGAAATAGTACACGAAGACAGTAATGGGACCACAAGGCTTACCTTCACCTAAAATGCAGATCTGTCCCTGTACCAGCCACAGACTCCAGCCTCACACCAGAGCTGGTTGCAAGCAGATCTCTCCTTCCAGCCCTCCCCTCATATAGGGGCCATAACTCATCTGGTCCCAAACATCCCCTTGGTTGGTTGGGTTGTTTACCACAACTGGGGCCCTTCCCAGCTGCTGCCCCTTCCCAGCTGATTAGGCCACAGCAGCTGCTTGGGGTAATTAGCCCCAGACCAGCTGAACCCAGGACACACCATTAGAAGTACAGAAGTTACTCCACCATACAGCAGCACTGAGGGCTCCCCATAAAACCTATCCTATTTCAAATACTGCTTATTGTTGCCCCCACCTCTCCTCTGCACATGGGAGCAAGAATCCTGGTAACTAGTTAAGTAAAGAATCATGTAGTTTGCTTTTATGTTGGAACACAGCAGCTTTAACCTACATTCCTTTCAAGATTAGAACCTCCCATTTAACATCACTAAGGATTTTGGCTACCTCAGGATAGGATATCATAGGTATAACAAATCTAACATACAGTTTACAGCATTAACTTTCAAGCCTCAAACTAAATGCACTGATTGATAGAAAAGGCATGTTTGCATCTAGAAGAGTATTTGTTTCTCTGTTTGATACAGCCCAAATACATCTCCACTAAAACTGTAATGTCTCTTATTACATAAACACTACTTTAATTGGGGTTTACAAGCAGAAACAAGAACTATGCTTGCAAATCAGAAAAAGTGTTTGTGTCAGTGGATGTTTCTGTTTTGTACATGGATCTGCGTTCAGAACAGTAACAAAACCTAGATAAGTAAGAAATAGGACAGACAAATGTTTCCAGCTGTAAGATAAAGCAGCACAACGCTGGGAGAATAAATTAATTCCTTTCAAAACCAGCAAAACAGAAATAGCACGAGCTTGGCAACATGAGATAGGTTTGTTATTTCTTACTATCTTCTATTCACCATTGCTATCAGCTCTTTTGTGGGGAAGCATCTTCCCATTTTCAGAGCTACTTACCTTCACAAAAACCTTTCCTTATTCATGGAAAAAAAAAATCCTTCCAAATCCAGTTCTGTGCTAAAGAAAAGTGGAGAAGACAAAGGTACTATTCACTCCTGAATAAAACCTTACTGACTGAGACCTGCTCATAAATTAGTTTCTTCTGGTCCTATTCTAGGACTTCTGATAGTTCATTTATTTTAAGAGTATCTCATCTTTTGATATGCACAAGGCACTTCCCTTCATGTTAATGTAGTACTGGTCAATTATTAAGGCGAATTTTATTTTTCTCAACACTTTGTAAGTTTGACAATGCCCTTAATATTATTCTTTAACATCTGGTCAGCCCTGAAGTGGCCAGGCAGTTAGAATAGATTGCTGTAGGTCCCTTACAACTGAAATGATTCCATTCTGCTCCATGCCACTCCATTCCATTCCATTCCATTCCATTCCATTCCATTCCATTCCATTCCATTTCTGCTCCATAGCTCAGCTAATTCTATAGAGCGCAAGTTTGCCTTCCTCCGTGTGTAGCTGCTTACTCAAATATCTCCTAAATATCTTAGTGCTTTTCATCTTTTCCAAAATGTACATAGTGTTCCAGATAAGGATGTGTTATTTTCTATTACAGCAATGTGATGTTTGCTGTTTTTGGAGAAGAGCTTGCAAGAAATCTGTTTGGTAGGACTGAACTCTTCAGGGCTCTACTTCAGCAAGGCGTGTGTGTGGGAGGTTGACCCTGTATGGATGCCAGGTGCCCACCAAAGTTGCTCTATTATTCCCCTCCTCAGCTGTGCAGGGAAGAGAAAATACAATGGAAGGCTCCTGGGTTGAGATACGGACAGGGAGATCATTCAACAATTACCATCACAGGGAAAACAGACTGAACCTGGGGAAATTTGTTTATTATTAGCCATGACAAGCAGAATAGGATAATGAGAAAATAAACGCTACATCTTAAAAACGCCTTCCTCCCACCCCTCTCTTCTTCCTGGGTTTAACCTCACTCCCAAGTTCTCTATGCCATTCTCTCCAAGTGGCGCAGGTGGATGGGGAATGAGGGTTGCAGTCAGTTCATCAAAAATTGTCTCTAGTGCTCCTTCGCAGGGGGAGGACTCTTCCCACTTCCCCTGCTCCAGCATGGGGTTGCTCCCACAGAAGACAGTCCTTCACGAAGTTCTGCAGTGTGCCTCTTTCATAGAGGCTGTAGCTCTTCACAAACTGCTCCAATGTGGGTCCCCTCTAGTGTCAAAAGTCCTGCCAGCGAAAGTGCTACAGTGTGGGCTTCTCTTTCCACAGGTCCTGCCAGGAGTCAGCTCCAGCACAGACTTCCCACAGGGTCACAGTCTCCTTCAGGTGTATTCATCTGCTGCATTGTGGAGTCCTCCACAGGCTGCAGGTGGGTATCTACTCCACCAGGGGCATCCATGGGCTGCAGGGAACAGTCTGTTTCACCATGGTCTTCACCATGGGTTGAACCAGAATCTCCACTCCAGTGCATCGAGTATTTCCTTCCACTCCTTCATTGACCTTGGTGTCTGCAGAGTTTTCACATACTCTCACTCCTTTTTCTGGCTGAAACTGTGTAGGCTTTTTTTCTATTCCCTAAATATGCTATCACAGAGGCGCTACCAGTCACTGTTTGGCTCAGTCTTGGCCAGTGGTGGGTCCTTCTTGGAGCCAGCTAGTATTGGCTCTATTGAACATGCTGGTACCTTCTCACAAAAGCCACTCCTGTAGCCCCCCCACTACCAAACCTTGCCAGACAAAGCTGTACAGCATGCTCAGGAGACAACAAAGAGCAGAAGCACAAAATGAATGTACTCCTTCTGAAGGGCTCTGGAGATCTACTCCCAAGGTCATGCACTAATGCTTTCATAAAGTATTGCACCACTGAAACATCACAGCAGTGGTCCCAGAACCAAGGCGAAGCTTGCCCTTTCCTACAGAGCTTACTGTGTCTTATCACTTTGTTATGCTTTGAACAACAACCTGATGCCAGACTGTGGGAAGAAAAACTGACTCAAAATTAAATGCTCAAAGGGAAAATACAGCTTCTTGAAAACTCTGGGCCAAATTAATTTCTGGTTTAAATCAAGAGTTTTACCTCAAGAATAAATTAAATCTGAGTCACACAGTCAGAATCATTAAAGCTACTGTGACTAGAAGATTTACCTAAGAAATAAATACAATTTTTATTACACATTTTTTTATCTTGAAAAGTGCAGCGAGTTCATATTTATGGCGTGCTTGAAGAAGATGCTGCAATGTTTGTCTGGCGATTTACTAGTTCACAGCAAGCATCTAAATCTACAGTGAAAACATATTTTTGGCATTACTCCATGAAACAGATGGTCAGTGACTCCAGACAAACATCTTCCAGATATAAGTCCACATTGAGACAGCAAAAATATCCCTTCAGTTTTCATTTTTAGCAGTTTTCTGCCAGAATTTGGTAAAATGTTGTGGCATTTAAATAAAACAATTTAAATGAGCCTTAAAATAATTTTTCTGATTTTTTAAAAAATAAATTTTTGATGTTCACTGTATCTTTATTCGGTTAACCTTTCTTAAGCCAGGAAAATTTGAATAGCTATTTCTCTAACACATGCATTAGCTGTGCGATTTATTGTAATCTGTTAATCTGCCAGACACCCAAACATTTTATTTTGTGTGATTCTGTTTTTAACTCTGACGTCAGCTAATTGAGGAAAAGCCAAGGAATTGATTCAATCTGTCGATCTACATTAAATCTGCAATTAACAAGTTTAAGGCGTTTACTATTTTAATTGCAGAGATATCCAAAGAGACTCACTGTACCAGGCACTGCATAGACATGCAGGAAGACATGATCTTGACGCTGAAGAGCTGTCAAGTATGTCTAAAAAATCAAACAATCCTTGTTGAATGTATATGGCTACTATTGCCTATTGGATGGGATATTGTATGGGATGGTCAGAGAAAGATTACACAAAGTATGGCCATTAAAATCCAGTTTTGCTTATGAAAGTGGGTATTACTCAAGGTAAGCGTAACAGGACCAGGTTCTGCTGACATGAGGACTACACCAGAGCCTGGTTTTTCAACTTATAAAAAGAAAAGAAGATCCTAATGTCACATTTTAATTTTGGCTTTTGCCTTTCTCATAATTACTCTGCAACTTGGAACAAACTGCTTTTTCCTAAGCTTATCCCTGTTTGGCCAGCCCAGCTGGGGCAGTGTGGCAAGCTGAAGGTAGACAGGAACACCTCTCTGGGTTTTTTGCTCATGGTGGGGAGGTTAGAGCTGTTTGCAAACTAGTCATCAGTCAGAGGTCAGGACTGATCCCAATCCATGTCTCCTAAAGGGTTAGAATGTTCTTTATGGGCTGACTGCTCGTTAATGAAAAACTGTTCAAGATGAGCTGTATTTTTAAAAACTGCAGCATATGCTGAGCTAACAATGATTTTGCCTTTGTATTTAAGTCATATTCTATTGAATCAGGGGCAAAAGGTCTCTTTTGGACAAAATATACATCCTAGCCAATCTTCAAATAGTCAACTTTGACTATTTAGAAATGAACAAAACACAAAGTAAGCAATGAGAAATTCTTGGAATTATGTATCTAAGACTGGCTCACTTCAAGGACATTATCTAAACCAGTATTTCTACAAATGCCAACAATTCAGACTGCGAAGTGCACCACTAAGCTTTTTTTTCAAAGTTCACTATTAAGTAAGTTTATATTGAGCATAAGATCAGGTATGAAAATAGGTACTAAGACTACAACACTTAAAAGCGCAATCAACATTTGGCTAATTGGGCTTATTACTCCCACAGACACACAATTTACTGGTCACAGTAATAAACACCATCTGCTCTTTGCTAACATGCAGCAACCTACCAACTCTTTTCTAGCTTGAAGTTTGCACTATCAAAGGAACATCTAATGGCATTGTAATACAGTGAGATTTCCAAGCCCATCATCTTGTTCTTACTGAGCTGCATATGATTTCATATTACATGAAAAATTGCTCTTTGTCAGATATTGTGTTTGCAAAATTAAGTTCTAAGTCAATAAGAACCAGGATAAGTTAGGGTTGAATACCCAAGCATAAAACTAATGTATCTTGCCCATGTATGTTAGTGACACTGGACTAGTAAAAACGTAGCATAAAACTCAAATTTCTCTTCAGTCAAGGAAATGGTAACAACAGTTACTTTGGATCCAGTATGTTAATGAACTGATTCATCTAATTTTGTAGACAGCACTGTATTAAATCACAAATAGTTTATGTTAACCTAATTAAAAACTGTTAATCAACTTGTTTTTGCCTTTAGTTATTGAAGTAATTAGACTTACACCAGCATTTATGTATTAATTAACATATACTGAGCATGAGCACTATGCAAACATTACTTTTATTCTCAGGTCATGTTCATAATCAAAGCAAAGCATTACTTTTAAATTGATTGATACATGCAAACACATAGCTCTATGGAAATTAAACCAGCCTGCAGAAGTACTCAAAAACATTTTATGAAATTCAGGTTCTTTCCTCTCCCCCTCCTACATTTTCTGTATTTTGTTGTTGCTGTTCTTTATTTCTAAGGACAAATGCAAGTAAATACAGTATTTCTTTATTAGAGTTCATTATCTTCTACTTTTCTATGCTTAAGAGCAGAAAACTAATTATCTTACAAGATATTTTAAAGAGGACTTCGCTGATCTGAGGTGGTAATGCAATAAAATACTTTAAGAGGAGCAAAGAATTCCAAACCCACATTGACAAGATGAAAACAGGTAAGTAATACTGTGTTAATTCAAAGACTTGAAGTGGTGCTGAATTCTGTTCCCAAGTTGTTCAGGTATGACATCTGTTCAATTCATACTGAAATTCCAACTACATTTCAAGCAAAAATTGTACTGGTTTAAGACAACAGGTATTGTCCTCTACTTGTCCGTTCAATCAAATGTGGCAGGAGAGAATACAAACTCAGACAACGTATACTGAATACCTGTGGATATATTGCCACTGTTAATGAGCTTACGCATAAAAGCCACACACTGCAGCACTCCATTCTAAGAGAGG